>JAQQAE010000056.1:0-49174 GCA_029823295.1 Pseudamia nigra | reverse complement strand
GATTATAAGGCGCAGTGTCATATTTGGACAAAATAGACGGCGTTTAGGTGCGCCTTATAGTGCGGAAAATACGGTAGGTATGAATGTGAGTGGTTCTGTGTCTGTGATGAAGTGCCAACTCATCTGGGCCTTTGCCCTGAGTCAGCTGGGACAGGCTCCAGCCCCCACAGCCTCTCAAGTATTAAGGGGAAGAAAATGAATGAATGAAAATAATGAAGATACTGGTAGTGTGTTTGCACATTTTGTCAGCATATGTATAGTACCTTCCAATTTTTTATTCTGTGGCTGTGATTTTAACTTAGAAGGTGAAAAAATGCAATGTTCACAAAGTGAATCACGACATCTATTATGATGAATGATCAGACTAATCTGCTTTTCTTTTTTTCTGCATCTTTTCACCCTTCCTACTCATATGAGCCCACACCCCCACTATAGAACTAAGCTTTTAGCAGCCTGCCGAGTCACCATACAAACACTGACACATTGAGGGATTGTTCTAGGTGGCAGCAGGAAGGATTCTTTGATGGTTAGACAACTCTTGATGTCTGCCATTTACACCCTGGAAAACCAGAGAAGAGGATGGGGGAGCAAAGGAAATAAGGCATGAGAGGAGAATAGCTTGAGAGTGGATGGAGCAGTGTTGATATAAATTCGCCTGGAAAGGAAAATGAGAAAAATGGTCACACAAAACAGGACTGAATTTGTGGGATAGGAAAAAGGGAAAGACGAAAAGCACAAAGGAATCGGTGAACGGCACACAGAGGGAAGAAAGCAGAGAAACCCCCCTACAGAGAGAGACTAGAATTCATGCAGAGCCAGTCTTTTGTGGACCCTCACTGGGATGCAGAAGCTTTTTAAAGATGCTCTGTGCCTTCCCCGCACCCAATCATCCCTCCTTCTTTATTTCATCCTGTGCTCGGCTGGTGCTGCAGAATCAGCCAGGAGATTCCACTGACCCAATCAACCCCTCATCTCTCAGACGACTTCTCTTATGAAAATAAGACCTGGTAAACCCTGCCAACGACCGGGGCCAGTGTAAACTGACCTGTGCTCAAGTCCCTGCTTTGCATTTGACTAGATCAAGGCTATAGAGTCAAGGAGGAGGCTAGGTTCAGTGGCATGAGCTAAAGAAGCACATGCGCTTTTCTTCCATTCAGCTCCCTCTGAAATGTCTTTTTTTCCCCCTTCTCCCTTTATTCTTTTTTGTTCAGGCATTAAACAGGAGATTAATTGCACAGAGATTTAGTTGCCTCTGTGCCGGGTTTACATATATTTGTCATTCCCATTGTTGTTGGATATGAAAGACTTGAATGAATTTCCCCTTTGGCACTACTGCTCCACTCACATTACATGCATTGCTGACTGATCAAATAGATTTACAATGGAATATGATTTTGATAGTGACAGAGTGAGGAGAGAAAGTTTCAGTAAAACAGCTATTAGTTCAACTGCACCCTGTTCTAAAGAGTTACATGAGGTTTTTTTTTGTTTCTTTGGTCCATCTTGTTTTTTTCAGAGGTAAAACACACTAAAAGCTACACCTACACACATCGTGATTTCACCAATCCCCATGCCTCAGCCATGTCATATAATACCCGATGGCAGTGATTTGTTCTTGCATGGCTGGCAGCAGTAGGAGGAAGCCTGTGTAAGGTTTGACAGAGCACAGGGCTTAGAGACAGTGTACTACAAACAACCTATAATACTTTAAAGAGGTGGATATAATTACCATATGATCGATGTCAGGCTGATCTCATCTTGTATGTGCATGTATGAAACATTTATGAAAGCAGTGAAAATCAGCCACCAAGGTCTGAAAGGCAAACTGAATCACGCTCACTTTTCTTGCCCTTGGATGATTAGTTGTTTTTGAGCATTCTGCAAGGCTCAAAATGAACTCTAAATACCTGGTAGTCGTACCATTGTATTATAGAGGGTTTAGAGAGTAGTGACACTTATGGTGGTAGCTAAACACTGCTGGTCTTACCCGTTCTATTGCACATATCAAGTTGAGACACAAAGATCGATAGAGCCTGAACCCAGCAACCATAATCTCCTCAGTAAATGCCCTCCTTGCTTGGAGGTAATGAAAAATAGAAAAAGCCAAGAACATCAGAAGTTGGAGGGAGATAGGGAGTTTTCGAAAAAGTGATGATGTTAAGCCATTTGAGAACTTTTACACTTTCAGTGCCTGTGTGTCTTTTGAGGCCATCCCACTCATTGGTTCTTCAATAAATCCTGGGAGAAGAAAGGGTTCACACACTTAGATATAAAGGGTTGTCTTAGAAAGTGTTTACAAGAAGGGGTGGCATCTATAAGAAGAAATGATTTTGCTGGCATGTACGCCACCTGAATGGTAATGTGGGGTTCAAGTACGAAGAGTCAGAGTTTGAAACATGAGTCAGCCCTCCCGCCAGCCTTGATTGGAATGAATTCCTGGTACTTAAAGTTTTTTTTTTCTGCAGTGTCTCAACAGCTCAAAAAGGCCTTCCTCTCCCTGTCAACCTCTAGCCTCGTCCTCACTGATCGGGAAAATGCTGTCAAGAACAAAAGGTGGATTCAGTTCTCCTTGCTCCACTTTCAAACTTGTGTAGTTCAAGTTAAAAAAAGGACAAGGACTCAACTCTGCAGTGTGTAGAACTGCACAAGAGGTTCTTTAACATCATGTAGCAACCACAGCCAGCGAATTAGCCAAAACAATTGCTGCTACAGAGCATAATTTCCTTCCTCCATTTACAGTTGCCCCCTCTTTATATTCCACAGCTGTTCAGTTTTGTCCTCCTGAACTTTCGGATCCTCATTTAGTTCACTGTCCTCGACACCTGCCAACCCTGGGTGGGCAAATCAACACAGGCATTGCCATTATACACCTTCTGTGGTCCACTGCAGAGAGGGGACGAACACTGATGAATTGGCCCCTCTGCATTTGTATTGTGTTCAATTTTACATTGTGTTGCCAGTGCTGATGAATGGCCAAGCTTTGCCACTGTAACACTCAGCCTTGTGCTTCTGTCTGCCCACGAGCCTCCAAAATACTGGCCATTGATGACATTGGATTCTTAACAGTGTAAAATGTGCAGCTTTTTTATACTTCTATGTTTATGTGTCTAATGATTTGAGCATGTGGGATGACCAAATGGTAGAGGTGCAAATTGTAGAGCGCATTAAAATGTAGCTGAATTAGACTCATAAGTAGTGAAGACTGAAGGGGAGGTTGGCTGGAGTTTCAAGGTGGTTCAGTATCCAACCAAATGTGGTTACATCCCCTTCAGGTCTGGAGTTAGGCCATTGAATAATAGCCATTAGAGTAGTTTTGCAAAACATCAACTTTTGGGAAACAAAATATATAGTAATTGTAATAGCCAAAACCTCCCCAAAACACACTAGACAGTCTTAGCTCTCTTTAAACTATATGGAGCATTTTGCTTGTAATGTCTGGACACCAAAGTCTCGAGTCTAATGTTGTTTTCACACCTAATAGTCCAGTAGACTCGGTACAATTGGGGATTGGTTTGATTGGATTTGCAACATTCAGCTGGTCTGAGTTTGCTTTCATAATGGACTTTATCAAACAAACCAAACCTTTTGAATATTGTATTCCCCTGCCTGTCAGTCGTGTACCAAGAATGGCATGTAGTCCTTACCAAGGAAACTTGTCCTTTTCTTCTTCAAAACTGCCATGACCATGCCACATGTTTTTATATATTGTTGGTGGATTTTTGTCACCTTTGTGAATCCCAGGTCCTCCATTTTCCCACTAATTAGTTTGAAATTTTCATTGTTCTTGTGAGTGCTTGCCAGTAGTTGTGATATATTTTCATCTGACCATATTTCTATCAGAGTTTTTACTTCATCCACACTCTGTGTCTGACCGGGAGCCGTTTCTCCCAGCTATTGTGCTACATGCACATTTGTTTTGATTGTGTTTACTCACATTGCCCAGTGTTGTAGTCTGTCTACTGCATTTGGTTCACTTGACTGAGATCGAAGTTTTTAGGCGGACCAGAGTTCACTTCTTTGATCTGCACCGAATTCAACTGCACGGTCACACATCCTCAAACAAACCATACTTTCGGAGCAAACAAACTAGAGATTGATTAAACAGCGCTAGTGTGAATGCACCCTAAGTAGACGTTTGTTTGCAAATATTGAATAAATCTGCCCGAAAGCATTATTGAGGTGCTGCATTCACGAGAATTGGATGGACAGACAAACCCAAACCATAAAGAATACAGTTGTCACTGGCGCGGAGACATAAAAAGCCACCCTGTGAGAGCTCAATATTAGTATGCTCTCCCCATGCTGAATCGAAACAGGATGCAGACAGTGAGGCTGAGATTCAACAGAAACACTGTGGCACAGTGTTAGTCAATAAGTACTAGGATGAAGAGAATCAGTGGCATTGTTCACTATTCAATACCACACTAGTGGAGTAAAAAAATAGTGGATTTTTGTTGTTGCTTTTCTCTTGCAGTGGCACACAAACAGCCACATGAACACATTATCCATAACAGCTCCCTTTGGCAGCAGACACTGTATGCTGCTGAGGTGTACTGTATATTGTGCCTCCATTTTTTCTTTGCTTCCTCTCATATTGTCATGCTGTTCAGGAGAAAGGGAACTCCAGAGAACACAAAAGCTTCTCTCCACTCTCACATGTTGTATTTCATGAGTCTGTCTTCTGCAATTATAATTTGTCAGACAGACAATTAGCCCTGTAATCAGTAGCTAACAGAAGCTGTCCTCCACAGATCTTGAAGCATTGCTAATTCAATTACTAAAAGCCACTAACTTGGCTATTTAAATGCATAGAATAAAAAGAATCCGTGGGATTAGAGGGGAGGATATCTGCATGTAATGCCATGCAATATGATGCCATTTTTAGAGAAAAGAATAGTGGGTTTAATAACCATAGGAATGGCCAATCCAGCATCTAATCTTTTATGGCTATATAATGACATAATACGAACAGCTCTGACCATTTGCTGAGGCATGACATCAAAACCGATTTCACATGTAAATCTTTCAAAAACTTGCATCAGCAAGCAGCACCCTGAATAGTAAATATTGTGCTAGTACATCAAAAGGTAATATCAGCAATTCAGAAGACAGATTAGATTTCCCCGGCATGATTTGTCCAGCTCTCGCTCTCAAACCTACCATCCCCTTGTAATGAGACATACAGCTAGTCATCTCACAAAGTCAGACAGCTGTCAGCAGAGAATATGTTCTCTGGACCCTCTTTATGCAAAAAGTATTCAATATCATGTCTGGAAACTGTGCTGTTTTGGAATTCAGCTCCTCGCTCCCTCCTACTTCACTATGCCCACACAATCTCTCTTGTTCTAGTTGACTCCTAAGTTGGACTCTGTATATTCTTTGTTTTATATCTGTTTGTCTCTTATTTTTCTTTCTGTCCTCTGTCTATCTCTGTCTGTGCCCACTCCCTCTCTCTCCCTCTGTGTCTCTCCTGCACCCACCTCATGGTGACAAAAGCCCTTTAGTGTAAAGTCTGATGAGGAGCTCAAACATAATGGCTTATCTTTGAGCACTGAACCCATACAGGGGACATGGGTCGGTCACATTTCTCTACAATTCCCCACTATACCCAACAGTGATAATAAAATTTTACTCATCATGTTAATGTGGGAACATAATCTCATAAATACTGAGATAGAAAAATTCTGTGAAGCACCCAGGTTTTAAAAAAATACTCTCATGTGGGATAGAAAAAAGTCAAAGAGTTACATAACTAAACAAAATGTCTATTCTAAAATCCCTTCTAGTTTGCAGAACAAGTCGAGCTTTGTTTATTACTTGCCATAGACATGTCGACTCACATCCCTGAGAAACAAAATCTGTAGTATTAACATTTCTAATGTTTTTCCTCATCAAATGGGTTGCACAGTAATTTTTTGGCTTTTCACAAAGCACCTACTCTTCTCAGAGACTGTCTCCGTTATGTTTAGCTCACTTCATTTGATCCTATAGTCCTCCTTTTGTCTGACCTTCTTTGTTTCTTCTCTGAGCCTCTTTTTGAGTTTCTTCAAGGCAACAAAGGCATGTGAGAAAGCATCTTTCTAATGCAGTCATCTTTAAAGCCAAGAATGATTATTTAACAGTTGCACATTTCAGATATATTTCAGTTTAAGACTGATTTATTGTAGAAGCACTCTGGCTGAACAATAGCATGTAAATGAGCTTTTAATGTTCCTTAATGACACTGGCACTTGCTTTAGCATGGCAGTGATTTTCTTTTTTACTTTGGACCATTTGATGCAGGGCACTCAGATAAGGTTGCTTCAGAAGTCAGTGATGCCAGAACATTCCTTGCTTACAGGCATATGGACATCACCTTCTGCTCTAACCATAAATGTATCATCTTAAGATGTAACAGTACAAGTACATAGCTTTCTGATACACTGCTTTGAACTATGTTAGATAATGATGAATCATATAATCACTTAATAATGTTAAAGGCACCCACTTTGACCCCATTAACATGACCCCGTGATGTAACTTACCAACGGGCTATGATTGATTTTTACACTATACATCAGTGAGTAAGTCTTTGGGCCATTAACAGGTCACCCCCACCCCTCTAGTGATTAGCAAAAGCACTTTTAGCACCCACATTCAATTCTGCTGGGACAGATGGTGGTGCTGTGTGTGCAGGCTGTGCTGCTAGTGCTGATGTGAGTGGTTTGTGTCTGTGGTGACTGGCCCAAGAATAGCCAGCTTTGGCCTGGAATGTGAACTGGCACAAACGCATGCACGCACACACACACACACACACACACCCACACACACACACACACACACACACATGAGAAAGGGAGACCTCAGCTCCTATTAATACACTATATCTTTTCCTCCCTGAATAGTACCACACACACTGTAAGCATTTTCCTTCCTCACACCTCCCCTCTGTTACTGCATATGTGTGCATCTGTGTGAATCAACACATGTGTCTGCAAATGTGCACATATGGACGTTTCTACACCTCCCAAAAGGGCGCTGAGGTGGAACGCAAAGGCATTGTCATAAAACACACAGGGGGGAACTCCTAAAGCCTTCTCCAAGAGGAAATGAAGAAGTTCTGCTAAGTGCTGTGGGCAGTTCAGTTTTCTTTTCCCCTTGTGCTGGCATAAAACACTCTTGATACCAAGGTGAAATCTAATATTCTCTTTTAGTTAGAGATATTTACTATATTCCCATAGAGAGTGCCGTTCTCGCCTTTGGCCACTAGCCAGGTTATTACTGCAAGAAAGAAGGTTGTATCGCAGTGGCCAGAAAGAAGCTGAATACTTTTACTTTTTCAACTATTTTTTGGTTTGCTTTAGCTGCATTATTGTCCTAGCCATTTTTTCCTGTTATTTCCTGAGTTTTGTATGTGCCACTCACACAAAACTGATTGCACCGTTAACTCATCCTGTCCATCTTTCACAAGGGTCTTAGTTGCCTGTGCTGTCTTGAGGCCAATACTCATTTCATGAATAGAGAACTTTTCTAAACGCGAAAGCCACCCCTCCACCCAGAGGTCACACTGAAATTAAATGGCAGAAATTGGAGCATGCTGGTTTCCCACCTCAAGGAAACTAGTCAAGGTTTTATCTTATTTCTCTTTGCTGTAGTAAAATGAAAAAGACGTCCCTCTGTTTCTTCACCTCATGTAAATCACGTTGACATCCTTCTCCAGGGACTCACGTCTTATGTCTTAAGATCCCTCCGTTTCCCTCCCACATAAATCAAATTGGCATTTGGCTCTGCTTGCACGGCTGCTCATTCCTTGTGGCCTCTGCTTGGTATGCACCTTAATTGTATTCTCTGTATGTATTTAACATGCCTCATAAATGTATGTGCGGGTAAAAGTACAGTACAGATGCAGACTCACATTCTTTTACTGTTTGGATCTGTTTTAAGCTATTCCTCCCATCATCACAGAGTCCTGAGCACATAGTAATCTGCTGTAGCCCCAAAATCAAACCCATCTCAGTGTCATTTTCCAACTGTGTTTTCATGTCTCCTGTGGCATATTTATTGTTCTGCTGTCTCTGACGAAGTCACTAGACATGAAATTGACTCGAAAGGATGGGCATTGTGCCACAGTCGAGAGTCAGACATTGTTTTGTTTGGGTTCCTTAAGAGCTTTTTTAAAGTGGTTCATGGTGACATGGCGCCGAATGTTTCTGATGTGTGCTTCTCCCTGATGGAGCCTTATGCTGCTTTTCTCTCTCTCTACAGGAGGCTGAGTGGCACTGCGATGAGTTCACCAAGGGAGCTTGCTTCAGCCGTGGAAAATCTGAGGTGGGTTTAAGTGAAATGTCACAATGCTCTATTACTATATCACACACTTGTCACAAGGATGAGAAAAACAACTTTCAGTGTTGGTATTTTATTTACCCAAAAACAAGTTAATTCTGCAGAACTGCTGCTCCATGAACTAAACTTGGTTGTTATCTTGCAACAAAAAATGTGCGATTTCAGTCAAGTTCATTCTGTTTAACCCTATGGAGGAGGGGGCTAAAGTCTATCCCAGATGAAAGTGCACCATAGACAGGTTTCCAGTTTATTGGAAGCAAACAACCATTCACCTACTGACAATTTAGAGTGATCAATTAATCTGTTCAGGTACCGTACATATCTTTGGACTGTGGGAGGAAGCCTCAACACTTGTAGAGAACATGCAAACCCCACACAGAAAGGTCCTGCCAGCAAGCTTTCCTCTTGCTGTGCGGTTATAGTGTTAATGACTACACCACTGTGTAAAATCATTTTCAAGGGAATGTACTGAAGATCGGGTCATTGTAATGGAAGTCAAACATTATTTTTCCTGGACACTACTTTCTCTAGTGCAACTTGAAAACTAGTTGTTTGACCCTATTTGACCATACATCTTTTAAACACACACTTTTTGAATAGTCTTGTAAAATTCACTTTGCATTTACAACAATGGAAAGCACTCAAGACTAAAAGAGAATCTTTAAAACTGTACAACAGTAGAACAACTAAAAATGAATCTAATGGAGTCTTAAACAGTTCCCTAAATTACTAAGATAAGATTTAACAAGGAAAAATGCATTTTAATATTGTAGGATGTGCGGAAGGCCTTAGATATTGGACTTCGCTACTAATGCTGAATAAAATCTTCTGAAGACAGAAATCATGTGTGGATCTCTGTGGTAGTTCAAGTAGTCATGGAGTCTGATCTAATCACAAGCTTTGTGTCCAGTTGTTCACAACTGTAGTCTTCTCCACCGCAATTAGCGGGCTTCATAACTGAGCCAGTAGTCATTAATTTGGTCTCGTCCGTGCTCACTGCATCTTGCGTACTAATAAACCTACTGCAGATCAAATAGTCATCACAGCCTCCATCTCCTCAAACTCCTCCTGCAGTTGCAAATTTGTCTGCTTTTTTCATATGTTCATTCATTCAGATGGTGTCAGACTCTGCTGGTGGGCCCATTCAGGAGGGTTTGTTGGTTTGAGCTCAGTGACTGTATGTGTCATGCATGTTTAATCCCACTCAAGTGGAATCACAGTCAATGTCAAATACATTTCATTCTGTCTAAAGGCTAGAATTGATGTTGGAAATGCCTTTATCTTTCCAGACAAATAAAAAAGGTCCAGAAACATCACATCTGCACTAAGACGAAAAAAGTCAAGTTATGATGAAATATATTAAAGTCTAAAAGCAACTTGAACCTTATTTTCCCTTTAACATTAGCTTGGTGGAAATCCCATCTTTGTATAAGAGATTGACATGAAAGAGATTTTAAATCACTTCAAAAACCACACCTTAACAAGTATAATACAGTAATTTAAAGACCTTGTGAGTCAGGAGTTCCTATTGTTTTTGTAGTCTTCTTTAGTTCTGTGTGTTTTTATGTGGTTTGCTGGCATACTCTATCCAAACATATGGTTCAGAGCTGAACTTGACTTGTAGGTGAACTGCCCAGCCCTGATCTCTGTGTGTGTGCACCGCTGTGTATTTATCCTCCTGTGAAAGGTGGTTAACGACTCATAATAGGCATGCACAAGCTGGCCAGCACAAGATAGCTGTTGTGAATTACAGACTAGCGCTAACTTAGTCTTTTAGAGCCCTTGCTGTCTGCCGGAGTGGTATTGTTTTGCTCACTGTTCCCCTCAGAGAATCAACTCCCGTGATGCACACTAAGAATAGCATTAAAAGACTTCATTCTCCCACAGCTGACAGGGCTTTCGATGGTTTATTACCTAGCTCAGTGCGCAGCAATATACCATCGCTTAAGCTATTACACAGATACCATGCACATTCTTTGACGGAATTTACAAGTGATTGTTTTTTGTCTTTGTTTTTTTCTTAATGCACACATCTATTCTTCTCTTGTGTATTTGATTTATCTCCACCAGGAGAAGAAAGGAGAGTTAAATTGACTTGACAGGACTTGATTGCTGCCTCTGTTTTGTTTTATAATGTGAGAGCCAAGCATAACAGGCTCTGTATTACAGTACAGACGTGGAACATTTGTCAGGAAGTTTTCATAAACAAGTCAAGATTGTGAGGCTGGGCAAATATTAAACATGCCGTTATTTACCGTGGAAACTGCAGAGAAGAATTGAATTATACGGACACCTCGCAAATCTCACATTTTTTCTTGCACGTAGGTACACAAGCATAAATAGATAAATAGATGCACTTCATAATGAAGTGGACAAATGGTGCAGATATAGAGGCACGCACACACCTGCACACAAACAGACACATGCTTAGTGTGAGGAAACAGACTGTTTTATGAGTTAACCTCCATCTTGATAGAGGAAAATAAAAGTTCTTCCCCTCTTTCCTCCCTCCATCTCTCCGCCAGTGTCCTCCACTCCTAAATCAGACCCTCAAGAAGTGGAGGGGGAGGGGGTCGCCCTGGACGCCTCGAGTGTCTCAGACAATACTAGGTTTACAAGGCTTTAAATTTCTGCAGGGGCTCCATGTCAGGCCAGCTGTGGCCTCTTTTACTGTAGATGGAGGGGACCCTTTGATTTTTCTACACTGCCTTGCAGGACAAAAACACCACCCTGACATGAATTTCTGACGGCTATTGTTTTCCAGAACCATTGTTGATGGAAATCCTCAACAAACTGCTGTGAAGGCTTGACAAGAATGTTAAGAGTTCATAATGTTCACCATCATTCATTCACTCTGTCAGTCTCACTTTATTTGTTATGTGCGTTTAACAAGTGCTGAGTGGTTTGTGAGAAACCCAGGAAACCAAAAAAACAGTGGCGAGTGTACTTCGCCATAATTTGGACAGAGTGGCTTGAATTGATTAATGTTGAGAGCATGCTAAAAAGAAACATGATTGATTGAAGTATATGAGAGGCTGCACTTTCATTTCACTTTTTGACCGGTCAACAAAGCCCAGGCAATTTTCAAAACTAATCCTGAGTGGTCCTCTCCCACGCTCGCTGCATTTATCTGTTCTCCACCTCATTCACATCCCTCTCCAAATCTGGTCCCTGTAGAATTAAGATGTGACATGGCTAAGCCTTATGGGCATTAGCCTTGATTTGACTGAGTCAAGCTTGGCCACGTTTTAGGGTAGCCCTCCTGCAGTCGCAGGTGTTTGTCTCATTTATTGGCATAAAGCGTAATTTTGTCCCTGTGCCTAATGCTGTTGCTTGTCAATGGATAGATAATGGTTTTGCTAACTGCTAACTGTGATATGTGTGTTTGCTGGTGTGTTTCCACAGGAGGAGTGCCAGAACTACATCAGGGTGCTACTGGTGAACGGGAACAGGCTGTTTACCTGTGGAACCAATGCCTTTACGCCCATCTGCACTAACCGGACGGTATGAACTCTAGACCCCGGCGCAGTTTTTAACGGTGCAACAACTGCTACCAGTGCAAACTGGTAGCAACCAGTTTGGTTGCTTGTTTACCTGTTTCACTATAAGCAACCTTATGCAGTGAAATGAGATGGATAGATTTTCATCAAATTTGTTTTGAAGTTTACCATTGCTTTCTGCTTGTTTTGCTTAAATTGGTGTGAATGACTAAATGGCACCATCTGGTGTCTGTCAAAGGCACTACTGTTTGAACTGCCTTGGTGGATTTTTTTGTAGTGTGCTGTGTTGTTTTCATTATTCACTAATGTGCAGATTCTGTTCAGTCTATTAGTCTAAAAAGTGTCAACATTTTGTTTCAAATTTTTTGGAACCCAGGCTGTCTCCAAATAGTGTGTTTTTGGCAAACAATAAAATCCAAAGATAATTCACCGATGCATAAAGACAAAGGAAAATGTGCAAATCTTCATGTCTGAGGGCACAAAAACAACGTTTTTGGCTTTCCTCCTTAAGTAATTGATTACCTGATGCACCTCTAAACAAATATTACCCATTCATATCCTGGCTTAGCAGTGATGAAGCAGAATTACTGGAACCAACGGTGTCAGAAGTAAAGTTCAAGGTTAATCATTACATTTGATCAAAGTAAATGAGCTGTGGTTTTGATGCTGCAGAATTTACTCTGAGAACTCTCCTCAGCTCTTGTGCAGTCAGGGATGATAGATTGATTAAAAGATGAATCTTATTAAGCTCGGGTAATTAAGACGCTTTGTTACCTTAAACTTGCTAAACATTGCAATTGAAATATTGCTTTAACCTTATTACGCCCAATAATCCTGGTTCCAGTGTATAATTAAACACACTCCTGGTTTTACTCTCACTGCTGTGCCCTTCAAGAATCAATGATTTAGCTTCTAATCTCCATCCGAAATGTTTTTTTTTTCTTTTAGATTTCATTTTTAATTATTGTGTTTTCACTCCCTCTGTTATTCTTTTACAAATTCCCTGCTGTACCAAATGTCTTACAGAGAAGTTTAGTCAGAATTTTCCATTTGTTTGTCAGATGTTATTATTGACACAGTGAGTAACGGAGGATTTTGTAAGTGTTTGTGTGAGAGAGACTGAGGACCACTAGTTTGTAACATGCTGCAACCCTTTCATTTCTGTTACAGTGCTAATATCCATGTTTCTCTGTAATTTCAATGCCAGCATGGAATTTTTTTTCCTTCAACCACTCTTCTTACTGACAAGTGCCAGCTGAGGTAAAGTCGAAGCCAACGTTTAAAATGTCAGAGTACTGTTCTTACCTCAAAAGAGCGATCAGGCCATATCAAATATCTGTGTTGTGTACAGTGGGTTTTTCGGAGGAGGAGGTATGAGTTTACTCTTATGATGACATTTGTTTTTGTCCAAAAACACTGCATCCAAAGGTCACAGGCTCATAATTAGTGTTTACCGCTGTGAAAATACATATAGCTGAAATGTCATGACATTATATAGCAGTATTTCATTAGGCTCTGTCATATTTACCCACTGAACACCCGTTAATGTGAAACACTGGTTGGGCACAGCTATGGATTCATGTTCAGACAGATTTACTATCAGCTATGATGGATGAATAGAGATGGAGCAGAATATTTTATGGGTTTAATAAGCACTTGGAGGTTATAGATTAAGCTGCTGTTAATTTCTCTGTCTTTTAGGCCACAAGTGATGATGATAATAATGGTAATAATCACAGCAGTTATGGTTGCAATGACTGCATTTCTTAGATTTAATGAATAAAAGGCCATTTAATGAACAAGAACAGGGGAAACATAAAAATAAAAGCATGTTTCATTATTTTTGCACAGCTTTGTTTAAAGAATCAATTGCATCAGTGTAGAGTTGACTCTCACTGAATAATGACTACCCTGGTGCATACATCAAGCTTCAATTAAATATAAATACATATCATTTTATATTACTGTCAGGACATAAAAGTGAACACTCATAAGTTGCATTTCTGTAATTACGTAGTCAAAATAAAGACATGAGTAGGTGGCACTTCACTTGCCTTCAGAATGTCAAAAGCTTTGCTGTTAATCATAATGTAAGAAAGCATAAACCAAACATCTATTTCTGTATATTTTTGCTAAGAACATGCTCAGCTTCTCAGTTATGGTGATGTGAAAGCTGCAAAGGTATTTGATTGTCTATGTGGGAATACATGTGGTGAAAATAGCTGTGATTGTGGAGCTTCTCATAATAGCAGTTTTGCAGAAGTTTTGTAATTTGGTAGTTTGTGTTTTTTTCTTGCAGAGTCAATGATAATCAATGATGCAGCTTTGTGTCAATTTTCCAGAGGCATCAGAGCAGAAGTTTGAACATATACAGTATTTCTATAGAATAAGCTATGTAATCGAAACCTGTCCTCTCTTAAGGGGACAAAATCTAAAATGGTGTGCACAAAGAGGCTGTCTTTCATGCATCATACCACATGCGGTTTTTCATTTTCAATCCATGATACAACAGTTAATTTTACAAAATAAAACAAAAAAAACACTGGTACTGTATATCCTGTTAAAGATGGACCTATCGTCAGATGTATGATGTTGAAATGAAAGTATGAGAAATTATTTGGCTTTACCAAAGCAATTCAAAATGTTTTAGGCAGAGAAAGATTGTGTAAAGAAAGTTTAAAAGAGAGCAAATTGTGCATACTCCTTAAACAAATCAAAGACATCACTGCAACAACAGAAAAGTAAATCAGCTGTGTGTGTTTGTGTGTGACAGTCTTTGATTTTGTTGGTGACTAATATGCTCCTAAATACTTGTTGTTTAGAGCTGTGATCGACATAACAAAATTCACTCCCTCACTCATCTCTAATGTGAGCTATGCAGCAATATTCAGTAAAACATGCAGATGTTAAGTCAGTTTTGTAGATTTGGGACCTGGAAATTGCTCTGCAAAAATGTGGGATGCTCAGCTTGTAGGTGGTTTTCATTTGCCTATCGTAGCATTTTTATTGTGAAAGGTAAAATACTTCAGTTTTTGACAGGTGTGCCACCAGTCAATGAAAAGGAGCATTCAAAAACATCCTTTATTTCACAACCCACATACTGTAGGTGCATGACCCTGCACGGATAATATCAATGCAGACTTATTGTAATGTATTGTATAAAGGCTTAAATAGAGTAATTTGACTTTTAATGGATTTCTAATTAATAAACTAGTTTTTAAAAACAACTTATGCTGTTACGTTGCCGACTTCCTGTCAACCGGTACAGGAGTTTGTCTGAGTATGTTGTCTATCTATAATGTCCCATTAATGATCACTTAATTAATATCGATAATTATAATAAGCAATGTCAAATCATTATGCTTTTCAAGTTTAAAGGTTGATTTTTGGTCCTGAGTGAAAGTTAAAGAACCCAGGTAATTAGTTGTTTAAGATGCAACAATGCAAAAAAATCATGTAAAAGTTGAAAACAGTGTAAATAAGCAAAAAGGCAAAAATGATGTAAAAGACATAAAAGATGCAAAAACAAAAATGATGCAATGAGACATCAAGGACAGAAGAAATCAAAAATGACATTGAAGGTGAAAAATACAAAGACACACACAGACAAAAACAATGTAAAAGACATAAAAAGATACAAACAATGTAAAAAGACAAAAAATAAGCAACAAGCTGAAAAAAATATTGAAGACACAAAAAGATGAAAAGAAATCAATGATATGAAATTCCATAAAAAGGCAAAAAACTTCAGTCTGATGTTGTGATTTTATAAAATGTTGTTTATTTGTAATGAATCAAAATACATCAATAGAAGAAAATTGGAGCACTTAATACTACTGAGGCATTTATCATGATAAATAAACATAAAGATACTGTAACTGATAAATTCATTGTAAACTGCCATAGGGTGTGGTGTTCACAATCATCGTCATCAACGAAAACATCACAGTATGAAACATACATATGGTTAGTTATTGATTTCTTCTCCAGCTCTAATACATCCTTAGAATGAAAAGAAGCTGAAATATGGAAGAAATGCTCATTTTTTAAAAAGTCAGTGCTGCAGATATGTCATTGCCAACAGGTCTCTGCAGAATATCCATTAACATCCTGTCCCTCAACGTGTTTTTGGTCAAATAAAACTTTTTCTGTTATGTTAGAGTGAGTAGTCATGTCTTACTGGTAGCATAGCACCCAACTGGGTTTCACAGCAGTCTGTGTAAGCTGTGACCTGTCTGTCTCTGGAAGGTCTCAATCAGACGCTTTTAAAGTCACTTCAGTGTCCTCATCGCACAGCTGCCGGGTGCTCTACAGAGACAACCTTCAATCTGCTTCATAAATATGCAGTGAGTGCATCGCAGTCTATTTATCACTCCTACTCTTGTTTTTGTAAATGACCTGTTTGACCTAAAAGAGGGTTATTCCGGACCTCCGTTGTCCGCTCAATAGGAGGCTTTCTTTCCAGGCCGGCCAGAGCGTAGACAGGGCTGCTCTGTTTTGTCGTGGTTCAGGCGGAGCAGAGGTGGCACGAGTTAACAGAACCTTTTATCCAAATCGACAGGCTCCAGGAAATTGGCTGAGAAGTCGTCTGTGTCCCCGACTCGCTGCTCAGAATGAGTGTGGGTTCGTGTGCAAGAGCTCTCCTCATATTGCTCGTTGAAAATGTGAGACTCTGACAGGAAAGAGGATATACTGAGCTTTGAGATGTGTCTGTGACTGGAGGTTGTCTGAAAGTGTTGAGCCCAGATTGATAGAAAAGTAATTGCAAATTTGATTAATTATCAATGTACCGCCATCATTTCACTTCATGTCATGAGTTTCCTCAGAACTTAGATGAACTTGGAATGAAGTACAAACCATGAGCTAATCCGTATATACATAGTGTTTACTCTTGCACCATAAAATATAATTATATCTCAGATTTCAGAAAGTACTTTAGTGCTTTTTAGGTATTCAAGGCTGAGTCACTAATCCACAGCCTGTATTTTTTTATGCAGAAGTCAGTGCACTGTGTCAGGGCTAAGCCACAGTCATGCTGTAAAGTATTTTTAAAAATTGGCGAGCTGGATTTGGCTTCATATTCAAAGGCGTAATGTGAGGGATGGCAGCATCTCGCATTGAGCCTCTTTTGAACATAGGGACGCTTCCCAAAGATGTGGTGTAATAATGATATAACCAGACAAACAGCTGCTTGTCCTGTAAAGACATCAGAAACCAATGCTGGAAACAAAAAGCCTTAATTTATGATGCCTCTTTTAAGAATGTTATGAGTTCCTTCACAGGTGGTTTCTTAACATTGGCCCTGTTGCAGCTACCCTCTGTGTGTACTATATGCTACTAATGATTCCAAATGTATTCTCTGATTATGTTTCTTGGTGCTGGAGGTTTTGCTCATTTATATCTCTATGTGTTTGGCAGCAGACAAACCAAATAAAACATAATGCGATGAAACATTTTTGTCTGCAGCATTTGCATTTGGCAAGTGCAAACAAAGCATTATCGCACTTTCCTGGTTTGCATTTTAAAGTTGCACTTTGCTTCTCTGTGCTACGTATTTATATTTGTTTGCAGTTTGTTTTACAAAAATCCTTTGTTTAGAAATAGAAAATGTATCTTATTACTGAACATGGCACACTGTACTGTTTTAAGGCAGCGGTTCTCAGCAGGTGGGTGGGGACCATAGACTGTATATATTACTGGACAAAGTGACTGTGACGTCACTAATTGGTTTGTGAACGGCTGTTTTAAGGCCATTTGGGTTGTCACATCCAGGATGAAATTTTGAAGCAAAAAATGATGTAACCATATTTGGACGAATGGCTACTGGAGTGCAGTGTGCCAGGGGTCTTATGGGTAAGCTAATGCTAATGCTAACAACTAGCTTACTAACTCGGTAAAACTTCACCAAGCATTGCCAAAGTCATATTATGGTGTTATTAGCATCTGTCAGGAAAAAAGATGTTTTGTTAAACACATAGAACATGTGAAGGTCTGAGTCAGTCTGATTTCACTGGTGAGTCGAGTTACAATAGCGACATGTCATGGCAGTGATTTGTCAGATTATTTGCCATAATATCATAATAATGGAGCAAATAGTTGAAGATGGGCCGTCAGATCACTTATTATGGGGTTCAAATAAAACGATTGAGACCATGATGACTCATGACAAAAATGTATTTACAGTATTTTCGGAGAAAAGTCCAGGATAACTCTATGGGCATCGGAGCTTCTTGGAGCTTAATGAACGGTGCCCAGCAGTATTACAACTTACTGTCACGTCCACAACTGCCTCAATGTACTGCCTCAGTCATTGCAAGTATGTGATAAATAAAACAAAAAACTATATGCATTTATCCATATATTTATTGATTTTTACCTACTGTTGGACTTATTTTGTGCACATTGACATGAAATTAAACAAATTTATGACAGATGACATTGTTTGTATTATATTATTTTATCCATTGATTGTTCAGTTTTTTACTCCTATTATTTTGTTCATCTTTTTCATTTTTTTGATTAGATAGTTCATCTTTGTTAATTTTGTGGATTGTGAATATTTTTCAATCATTGTATTTATTATGTTGATCATTTTTGCACCTTGTTTTGAATTTTTTTTTTCTTTTGTCATTTTGGTCAATTTTCTCAAAAATTTTGCTCTTTTTTTGTGTTTTTGTTCATTTAAAATATCTTAATGGTTTTATTGTTTTGTTCATTTTGTAATAACTTTGTAGGTGCATATAGTCAAACAATGTTACTATCTTATAAAAAATACATTTGCCTGGTTTTAATTTAATGTAAGTGGGTCATGACTTGACAATCACTGAAAAATGTTGGTCACAAAGCAACACCACTTAGGAACCACTGTATGAAAGGACGTTTCTGTTCTGTCAGCACCTATTTTTCATTATCCATTATAAAAATTGTACCTTAATCCCCTTCCTCACCCCGATCTTTCTCTGTGTTGCAGTTGACAAATCTGACAGAAATTCATGATCAGATCAGTGGCATGGCTCGGTGTCCATACAACCCCCTCCACAACTCCACGGCCCTCATCACCTCCAGTGGAGAGCTTTACGCAGCCACAGCCATGGACTTCTCTGGGCGAGACCCCGCCATCTACCGTAGCCTGGGCGGTTTACCACCATTACGCACGGCCCAGTACAACTCCAAGTGGCTGAATGGTAGGGAGCTGATAATATGTGAGAGTATGGATAAAGGTGCTACAAGCATTTTTTTCTCAGTTAGATGAAGAAACACAATGAAGAGGACTGTGTTTTTGCAATTTGTTTTTACTAGTGTGCTCAGTGATACTTAAGCATGGCATATGTTAATCCAACATATGGAATTTGTATCCTCAGGTTATATTCTTGTATTCCTGTTTAAATCACCACTGTAGCCTGGAACATGGTGTTGAAAGAGAAAAAAACAAAAAAAAACATGATCTCTTAATTGTTCTGCTACATTCTCACCAGAAATGCAGTTCCTTTTAAATTTACAAAGCAACATCGCTCACTCACCAGCACCTTTATTAGGTGCCCCCGTTCAATTGCCTTTTCACACAAATAGCTACTTAGCCAATCACATGGCAGCAGTCCAATGCATATAGGCGTGTAGTAATGGTCAAGATTTGCTAAAGTTCAAATTCAAGCATCAGAATGGGGAAGAAAGGTGATTTAAATTACTTTGAACATGGCATGGTGGTTGATCTGAGTATTTCACAAACTGCTGACATAATGGGATTTTCACACACCTTCTCTAAGATTTAAAGTGAATGGTTGAAAAAGAGATAATATTGAGTAAGTGACAGTTGTTGATGCCAAGAGGTCAGAGGAGAATGGCCAGACTGGTACAAGATGACAGAGAAGTGGCAGCAACTCAAATAACAGCCGAGGTGTGCAGAACACCATCTTTGAATGCACATGTCAAACCTTGAAGCAGATGAGTTTCGGCTGCAGAAGACCACTCCTGTAAGCTAAGAACAGAAACTGAGGCTTCAGTTTGCACAGGCTCACCAAAAATGGACAATATAAGATTGGAAAAATGTTGCCTGGTCTGATGAGTCTTGATTTCTACTACAACATTCAGATGATAGGGTCAGAATTTGGTGTAAACAACATGAAAGGTCACATCCATCCTGCCTTGCATCAATGGTTCAGGCTGGTGGTGGTTTAATGATGTGATATTTTCTTGCCATACTTTGGGCCCCTTAGCACCAACTAAGCACCATTTAAACACCACAGCCTACCTGACTACTGTTGCTGAGTATGTCCATCCCTTTATGGCCAGAGTGTACCCATCTTCTGGTGGCTACTTCCAGCAGAGCAATGTACCATGTCACAAAGCTCAGATCATCACAAACTGGTTTTTTGAACATGACAATGCGTTCCCTGTGCGCCAACGTCCTCCACAGTTCAATTTATTAGAGCGCCTTTGGGATGTAGAGGAACAGGATATTCGCATCATGGATGTGCAACTGACATAACTGCAGCAAACACCTGATGCTGTCTTGTCAATTTGGACCAGAATCTCTTAGGAATGTTTCTAGCACTTTGTTGAATCTATGCCACGATGAAGTAAGGCAGTTGTGCAGGCAAAATGGGGTCTAACCAGGTATTAGCAAGGTGTACTGTACCTAATATAGTGGCTGGTAAACACATATTTATCTAAGATTTTTTTGAGATGCAGACAATCATGGAACTCAGAAAATCAATGTTTTTCTCTAAAACTTCAAACTCAATTTGAATAGTTACCTCAATTCAGATTTAAGAACATCAGACGGCTTAAGGTGTGCAGCCCATAGAGGAGCAGGTCAATCAGTATCTTGTCAGCAAGTGACTTTATCTGATTCACATTTAAGCTAAATTGAAAAAATAAATTAAAAGCCACCACATACATTGCTTTGGAGCAACCTCTGGGAAGAGGTTTAATAACTAATTTTACGGCGAATTGATTTTTTTTTCTCTGTCTCCTCCTGCACTGCCCTCCAAATGTGCAGAGGGGAAGGGGGTTGAAATAAGGAGGGGGGGAACACTTTCATTTAAAGGTGAATTAAATCACTGTCAGTAAGACTAAAGAGAGCGGTTTAGATCCAATATTGTCATACATAAAAATGAACGTCTTAGCTCTGATAGTGTCATGAAGCTTGCATGTTTTAGATAGGGTGAGGGCTATTATGCTGCCCCTGTTTTGGTCATTTCTCATCCTAACCTTTGGGTTCAGGAATGAAAAATTAGTTTTCTTATTACAACACAACACCATTAATAACATGGCCTGTGGTTGTTAATCCAGATCACCTGCTGTTGTGTAGGCTGCACCACAGAGCGCAAGTCAATCAGTCATAACATGCTCATTTTCTTTCCATCTCACTCCCACAACCTTAAATATTTTTCTTGAGGTGTTTTGTCTTCCTCTCCCTGCATTCATCTCTTTTAGCTGTCTTCAGTTAATTTTTTTCCTCCCTCTGTTACATCTCCCCTGATGTTTTCCCCTCTCCAATTTATTTTACTAACTTTTCATTTTTCTCTTTCTCTCTCTCTCTCTCTCTCTCCTGCTCTCTCTCCACAGAACCAAACTTTGTCTCCTCCTACGATATTGGAAATTTTACCTACTTTTTCTTCCGAGAAAATGCAGTGGAGCATGATTGTGGACGGACAGTTTTTTCCCGTGCCGGACGTGTCTGTAAGAATGACATTGGTGGTCGTTTCCTCCTGGAGGACACATGGACCACCTTCATGAAAGCCAGACTTAACTGCTCCAGGCCAGGAGAAATCCCCTTCAACTACAACGAGCTGCAGGGCACTTTCTACCTGCCGGAGCTGGAACTGCTTTACGGCATTTTTACCACAAATGTGTGAGTGGCATGATATTTACATAATTACAGTGACACAGTTGCCTTAGCTCGTCCATATTTACTTCTCTGTTGTGAGTTTGCATTGCCAAAAATTTCAGCTGCTCTTCCATCGTAAATGATTTCTGTGCAAATGTTTAGCAAATTTCTCTCTTTCATTTCAGTCTTTTATGATTATAATTTACATACATGTTCTTTGAAATGAATCCAGCCTCTGTAAATAATCAGATTAAGTCATCTGATTTACATTTTTAAAGTAGTGGAGTTATTTTTCATAATAACCTTAGCTCAGTGGCTCTCCTTAACATACTGTATAATTTTTAGTTTGACGGATCTACCGCTGTGTTTTGTGTCAGATAAAAAAGATAACAGTTCCTTTAGTGCTAGTCTTAATTTACCCACAAAATAGGTTCATGTATAATTCAGTGTTTTTGACATTACAGTATCATTTATGTTGGCGCATTTTAACAGCCACCAGCATTAAATGGCATTTGACATTCATGCACCCTTCACACAAAGTAAACAGCATGAAAATGAGACACATATGACAATATTATTTATACAAACACTATATGTACAGTACATACACAACACCACACACAGCTACAGATGTGATCATGTATTCTTCTCATTTTAACCACAGCTTTGTACTTATACTCTGAATTATGCACATAGAGGTTGTAAGAGACAGGATGCACCCAAGAATGAAAGCAGTTATTTTTACAAATATTACAATCTTATGTTTGTCTTTCCATCTTCCTCCACCCAACACACAAACACTCACATGTGCACACACACACAAGCCATTATTAAAAGCTGAGTAATCTATTCTTTATGGTCAGTGCCTTCACATTGCTGAAAAAGTCTTTTGAAGGGTATTGGAAACATTTCCCCCTGCAGGCACAGAGTTTAATGAACAGCAGCATTGGATTATAATTCACATCGCCCAAGTCTCAGTTTGAGTTGAGAGTTAATACTCTCATTCTTTACTTTCTGTGCGGAGGGAGGAGACCGGTACTTGTTGAAACTGACAGCTTAAAAAGTCAAAGCTGTATTTCAGGCCAGAGATCTGTACAGTTAATCAGACAAGCTGAGCAGCTTAATTGTGTCCTATTGCTGGATTTATAATCCAATAATGACAATCACTTATGCTGGCATCTGCAGCTGTCTGGCCAGTGTTTGATTTGTTTTGTTGGCTGAGAGCAATACAAATTTACACAGGGGTCAGCCTTACAAATATCAACAAAATATGAGCTGAGTTTCAGGCTGTTGCGACTGTATGTCTTTCTGTAGTTGTCTTTTTTTAACACAATTGTTTCTTTCTCTCCATCTCATTCTCTCATCATTTTTGTTCTGCCTTTTGTCTCTTTGTTTCTGTTTCTGACTTTCAGAAACAGCATTGCAGCATCTGCAGTGTGTGCCTTCAATCTTAGTGCCATAGCACAGGTTTTCAATGGGCCCTTCAAGTACCAAGAGAACTCACGATCCGCCTGGCTCCCCTACCCCAACCCCAACCCGGACTTTCAGGTAACTAAACTACACCAAACAGGCTTAGTGTGTTTTTTACAAGGGAATTTATGGAGTGTGCATGTGAGTATTAAGTCAGAGCTGTGGTGTTTGTATTTGTTTGTGTGTTGAGTCTGATGAGCCTGGCTCAGAGTCCCAGCAAGCTCTTCATTTGTTTTATTTCCTTTCTCTTTCAATCAGCCGTCTCTGACTGCTCATAAATACAGGCATTACGACTACTCATTATAAAACCCAGTGATTTTTACAATGACACAGGCATTCTTTTAATGCCTTTCTTAGCCTTTTTTCCTGTGAACTAAAGTCCTTTCTAATAAACTGTTCTTGTTTTGTGTAAGTGGCACTTCATGTTTATATTCCTTCCTAAAACCCTCAGGGCTAAACAGAGAAATATGGGGGCACATTATCCCTATTTGATTTTTTTTTTGCCAACGATACACAGGGAATGTTTTATTAGCAGAAGAAGTGGCCCTCCGTTGTAGGAGGATTAGCAGATAGTGAGGAAGCTAAATCCATGCAGGTGTCCATGAGGAATTCAATTCCCTCTGAGGTCTGACTGCCAATTGGAGACACGCACTTCACTTCCACACATGTTCCCCATCATGGACCCTCAATCATGTTTTTGTCAAGCCAGCAGATGCACGAGCAGTTGCATTCCCTTTCTTTCAGGAAGTCACAAGCCCACATTATTTGTAATGACATGCTCATGCAGAAAAACTGCTTGGTCCAACTGAAAAAAACGTGCATAGGCTGTTGAATCTACAACATAAAATCTGTACCATTCTGTTTTTTTCACGTAACTGTAGTGCATGACAGCCCATCACCTTCACTTTGAAAGAGATTCGCTCACCTTGAAAAAGCAATTTTCCCTATTTACTCAATCTAGACCACAGTTTCCACATGTTCAGCACATAGTACAAACACCACAGAATGATTTCTATGTATCATAGACTTTTCTAAGGTTATGTTCCTGAAGGATAAACCAGAATCAGTTCTTCCTCCCATCCCTATCTTTCCTGTTAAACTTGGACACAATAGCTGCTTCTCGCCACTGGACCGATGCACACTTTATCTAGGTTTCAGTGACATCTTCATCAAGCATTTGTCAATGTTGGAGGATTAGATTTACGAGCACAGGATTTATGGCCTGTCCATTTCGTCAATCCTTAGTGCATTCACATACACACATGTAGCGACACACACCTACACCTAAGACCTGCAACACCACACTTAGAAAAAAAAAAAAATCCAGGTTAGAGATTGCTGCCACGTAGAGATAATTATGACTGTGAACTCATCACACACACTGGTCATTGATTGAGAGCTTAATTCCCTGTCTGTATGGAGAGAAAATCCCTCCATTTATGTGAAGCACATGGATTGATCTGGCTGGGTTTATTCACTCTAATGCTGTTTTTGTGTTTTCTTGACTGCAGTTGTTTGCTGTAGGAAAAACATTAATTGTATGTAGGAACATATGTCAACTAACAGTGATCTTTCAGCCAATATGGAAGATTTTGTTATATTAGACACACTCACTGGCCACTTTATTAGGTACACCTTGCTAGTACTGTGTTGGACCTCCTAACTACTGTGGTCATAAAGGGATGGACATGGCCAGCAGCAGTAGTCATGCAGTCTGTGGTGTTTATACAATGAACACTTAGGATTAAATGTTCCAAAATACAGTATATCACCAAAAGCAGCCTGAAGACTTGATTCAAGGCAGGATGGATCTAGGCTTTCATGCTGATTAAGTCAGTCATTACTATAATATCCAAATGTCGCAGCACAATTTGAAACTCACTCAACTAACCAACATTTTCCAGCCTCCTATTGGCCATTTTTACTGAGTTCATGTGAATTGCAGTCTTAGTTTCCTGTTGTTAACTGATAGCAGTTCCACCACGTGTGATCTTCTGCTGCTGTTGCCATAGGTCTATAGATGCTTTTTTGCATTGCTCAGTATTGCCATGTATTTTGATGACCATATATCTGTGTGAAAGAATTGTGTTTATACGTGTACCTAATGAGGTGGCCAGTAAGTGTATATTTCAAATTAAATAGTCTTACAAGCCAATTCATGCTCCTTTAGTGTCAAAACTGGCAAAATAGTACAGGCAGATCTAACAGGAATGCTGAAATTTTAAATTTTATGAGAAGCATTTTAAACAAAAGCCCATTGTACAGAAACTCACTGTACAGCAACACTATTCCTCAGTGGCACTTATCATCCTGGCAGGGCACAATACGCTGATGATGAGCGAGACAGCTGAATGTTGGATGGGCTCTCATCCAAATGATGGTTCTGTCCCTCACCTTGACTGTACTGTGGAAATCACCCATCCATCTCTCACTGCATTCACAGATGTCATAGACAGGCTTTGGTCAGCGTGCCTTACTTTGTCACAATATGGCAGAAATATAATCACACCCACACACACACTCCCTACAATACTCTGGAATCCATCCACATGTGTGCTATGCAAGGGCAACTCACCAAAGGCAAGCCACTAAAGGAAACCTTATACTGTATGTATGCTATTGTGTAGCTCTCACACACACAGACTACTGTATACATTTTTGACATAGGTTAGAGGCATGAATGCACAACACAGGTGCCCATACACATATACACCATTCATTTATCCACAAGAGCTTTAATTTCCAATCTCCTGATGTGAAGAGGGCACTGATCTGCTGCCCATATTGGGGAAACCCTCCATGATTCTCATCTGTCGGCCCAGGGAAGGCCAAGGATTGATCCATATAAAGTATCTGTGCTGCTGCCACTGTAGCCAGTCAGCAGGAACTAATACTCACCATAGGTCTTGTTTCAAGTATGGATGAAGTGGTTGTGTATGATTAGCCTGAAGCAAGCATAGTTACTACGGCACGGTGTTAACAACAGAACTTGCCAGTATTGAACCAAGAATGTCTTATGTTTGTTTTTTCTGACATGTGTCTTAGTTTAGACCTATGCTTTATGGATGGGGCCCCAATCCACAGGCCTCCCAGTCTCGCTCCTTTTTTTACTCAAAAGGACATGCCTGGTTAGTTTTACTCATCCAGTTGTCCCTCTGCTGGACCGACTTAATGTCTCACCTCACACTGAACTGTATCTTCTCCCCAAAAAACACACACACATGCCAGAAATAGAAATGCTTAATGTTGCCTGCATTCCATTTTTGTATTCTATCAGTGCTTTACTGCTGACAGCTGTGCACAGTGTTCTGCTCAGTGCTATAATGGGAAATTCAGCTTAATAATCAGTATTTTAAAATGTCACAAACTCCCATTGTTTAAACAGCTGAAATACTTATTTCATCCATAGGGAAAAAATGGTTTAAATAATGTAAATAAAACTAAAGGTACAGATAGGGCATAGTCACCTAGGTTTATAAATGTATTAAAACCTCTTTGGAGCTTTTTTCCGTCAAAACTGAGTAGAATCTAAATGAATATATCTGTACTGAACTGCATTATGCTCCTTTAAATAAATGAACTTGTGCAAATACCTTACATATCAAATATTTCATATGTTGTGGCTCTGCTACAGCCTGAAGGGAACGTGATTGGAAACTCAGACGCGACACTGGTGGATAAAACCAAATGAATTTATGATAATGAAATGTAACTTTTGAGAGACACTGTTGTTATTGCAATTGCAGTGTTTTCTAGATAGGTTTCAACATCTTGCACTCATATCATTTTAATACTTTATGTTGAAATAGCCTTTCCTTTGATGGTAGTGCTGCATTTAGAGAAGGCATTTATTTCTGCAGCATTATGAATACCGGTAGCAGTAATGAAGTTCTGAAAATGAAAAGCTTTTAAAGATATTAGTTTATTTTATTGTGAAGAATGAACAATCAGAAATATTATGACTGAGTATCAGTAGAACTCACCAGCAATATACATGCATATGAGGAAAAATCTAATAAAAGAGATAACTACTTGTTCTGTCAAACATTCCTTCATTCTCTTTTCATCAGCCCCAACATATCGACAGTTAAGCCTTAAGGTTGTGAGGATAGCAAACCATCGCAAAGAGCTGGCAATTGACTTTAAAGACTTGTTCACTTAATCATTCAATCCCTCTTTCTCCCATCTCTTGTGGCCACGAAATCTTCAGCTTATTAAAATTGCTTGCTGTTCCAAAGAGGTTTTCATTAATGTAGTAAGTCAAACCTGTCCTTTTTTTGACTTCCCTGTCTCCACAGTGTGGAACCATTGACTCTGGCTCCTATGTAAACCTGACTGAGAGAAACCTGCAGGATGCCCAGAAATTTTTACTCATGCATGAGGTGGTCCAACCTGTGGTTCCAGTACCCTACTTCATGGAAGACAATGTCCGCTTCACTCATGTGGCGGTGGATGTGGTGCAAGGCAAAGACATGCTGTTTCACATTATTTATTTGGCCACAGGTGGGTCTCTCTTAAGCTGCCAAGGTTCCCTCTGCACAAGAAAGAAAAGAACTGAAAGAATAAAAATGAGACCAACAGATCTATAGTCACAAGAAGACATCAAAGCTTAGTCTCCTGACTTAAGCTTAGTCCCTCTTATTTCCATATGTCCTCCATATGCACTCAAATGCAACTCACATGCCCCTAACATTACATTACAAATGCACAGACAGACGTGCACACATTGCTCCACATACCACTTGCAATGAATTTCTCAGAAGAGCAAGTAAACACTACAAAACTGCCAAGAGTCATGCGTTGAAAGAAAGAAAGAAGACAGACTGGTAATTAATAACACACACAGAGCTAAAATTCTGAGCTGCATGGCACCGCCTGCTTATTAGTAGGTTGTTTGATCATAATAGTGACAATATGCACAAGGCGATATGCTGAAAACAGTATCAGGAAGGCATTAGATACACAACAGCATCTGTTCTGTATTATAATGTAACATACGTATGGATTATGTATAGCTGTGCTGAACAGGATTTGAGTGAACTGACCCACTTCACATTGCTAATGTGGCATGTACCCACTGGGAAATGTCAACACGATCTTCCTGTTGTAGTGTCGGTGTTATTTTAGGATATATCACATAGAAGTGCAAAAACACACACACATTCAGCCTCATACACACAAATACACACACAGCTTGTTCCAGTTCACTGGCTTTGTGTTTGGCATTTTCTTCTAAAAACTCCCCTCTCATTGTTTGCATGGGGCTCTGATCAATGTACCATCGGACCAGAGCTGCCCACACTGCAAGTTCCCCAGACACTAACCAGACACTAATGAAAACATCTGAAACAATGCCAAGACCACTGGCTAGCACACATACTGTACCTAATCACATTATTAATGGTTAAGTGCAGTCTGTCGATTGGAGCTGCTGTACAGAACATGATAGCACCAGCTAAGGTCTGAAGATGTCAAGATGTGAAGTTATTTTGTATAAACTAACCACTTATTACCACATTCCCTTATTATTCAGCCTTTGTTACTAACCTTAGCCCTGCAGCAGCATTGTATCCTTGTAGTGAAAGGAGCAAAAATTGATTAAACGGCAAAAATGTTCAGTCTTCTAGTTTTCTAAATGATAAACATTTTTGAACCAGTTCAGAATTTAGTCTTGTCATTAAAACCACCTTTGGGCAAGACTTAACTTTTTCATTCCTACCTCCAATGATCTACAGTATTAGCAATTCACCCTTATCCCTTGGCATCACTCTGCACCTAATTACTTTTTCTTCACCCAGGGGATGCATGTATAATAGATTATGTTTGTTTAAGCCCTTCCAAAAGACAATCTGCCCCTAACTAAATCTCATGGGGCTTACCTTACATAAAATAAAGGTCAGGGTGTATTCACAATGACAAGGTTTTCAGCACTCTCCTTTCTCTAAATTACAAAGTGGTTTTCTTTCCTTAGAATATCCTGTTGAAGAAAAGTAGGCCAAAAAAATCAGATATTCAGGTGCCATATCAATTCTCTGGTTGCAATTGTAGCCCTGCATGATGATGGCACAACCAAGCCTCACACACCAGACGTTGTTTTTTTTTTGTTTTCGACTTATTTCAGAGTCCCTGTGTAAGAAGACACAGTTCACACTGAGTTCACAACAGCTCATGTGCAGTTTTTGCTCATCTAGAATATATATTTTTTATTGTTTTTCACTCTTCAGTCCCCCTCTCTGGTCCTCTTGCCCAGCTCTTTGCCTCTCTTCTATACTCCTTCTCTTACAGATAAACACCTCCCTTCCTCTCAGTGACCAAATCTTCTCCTCCCTCCTCTTTTCCAGATTATGGTACCATCAGGAAAGTGCTTTCCCCTCTCAATCAGTCCATGGGGAGCTGCCTGTTGGAGGAGATTGAGATTTTCCCGCCTAGGAAGAGGCAGCCGATCCGAAGCTTGCTGATCCTGCACAGCCGCAGCGAGCTTTATGTGGGTGTAAGAGACCAGGTCATCAAGATCCCTCTGAAGAGATGCAGCTACCATAAGAGCAGAGAGTGAGTACATGTTCAGGAAACACTATTAATCTCAGCAGAAACTGTCAAAACCAAATGTCTGCACAAAAAAGTTTAACCCTTATTTATAAAATCTTCTTTATCTGGGAAGGCCAGGCCTGTGTGCCGGTCAAGGGCTGTTGCTGAGATTTAAAACTCCGTAAATCAGCTTTTGTCTGAGTCACTGCCGCTGCCGCTGACCTGCATATACAGCCATACAATTCCTGCCTATCGCGCATTGCTGCAGCAACTGTGTATGTTTATCAGGTATATTGAGTTTCTGTCTGTCTCGAAGATGCTCTGTGCAGGCATAAATATTGGCAGAGAAAACCTGAGATGGAGACTGGGGTGTGAAGACTCAACACAAGATTGGGATCCCATCCATCAAATAAGAAGAGAGGAATCACACCTGCTTAGCTTATCTCACACACAATAAGCTGTTATTGGAAGAGTTAGGGCTTCATATTACAGGGATTCGCTTTGTGAAATATGCTGCATCTATTACAGGTCTTCATCAGCTTGTTCAGTGCTTGTAGTGCCAGACAGCCAGAAAAACAAAATAAAAGAAGTAAATGCAAGCTGAGGAGGAGAGTTCATCACTGTCATTTGTTGAGCTTTGTATGCTTGAAACATTAGAAGGCTGTGTCTGTGTTTGGCTGTATGTATGGTGTTCTTCACTGATGGCTGGTGTACTGTTATCAAAGCCCCTTAAGCCCTTTGAAAGACAGGTATTAGCTTCTCCCTTTCAGTTTTTACTGTTGTCACCCCTGATATCCTTGTCCGAACAGATACAGTCCATAAATCCCTGCTTGTTGTACGCCACCCAGACATTACGTCAATCGCTCTATGTGTGTAAATGTGTGTGTAGGAAAACAAGAAGGTTTGCTTTCCTACACTTTGCAGTGGGTGAATGCATGTGATTTTGTGTCCTTGCATAAGTGCACTTACATCGGTGTCTGCACTTCATTGTTATGGAACGCACGGACAACTTTGGTTACGTTTCACTCGGGGCATGTCAGGATGCGTTGATGCCAGTGGCTCAAAGATATGTCATTCTGCTGTCACCACAGCCTTGTATTTGCATGAAAAGAGTAGCATTAGGCTTTTTATTGTAAATAAACCTCCTGAAGCAGATATAACAAAAAAGCCCTGGCTATCTTTGGTACAATATCCTCACAGTGAGACCGATAAGCTATTTGAATCAGAAATATGTGTGTAAGCAAACATAAAGCCATAATCTGAGTGCTTTTCTAACATCTGAAGATTACCTGCAAAATCAGTCAGCAAATTGTGTTAAGACACAATTTTAGCATGCTGATCCAGTTCAGGTATTATATCCCAATGCTCTATATTCACAAACAAACAAAATTAACATTTTCCTCTGTTGGTTTCCTATATTCCTGCCTTTCTTATCTCTAACCTCTTCTGTCACTTGAGTGGCTTCTCACTCTGCTCTGTAATTTTTTTCACGTCTCTTTGCTCCACACCCATCAAATAAATGAAACACCCTTTCAAATCTCTTTTTTCCATTTCCTCTTCCGTTTTTCTCCCACCTTATCTTTCCCATATTCTCAGTTTTTCAGATTTTCCCCTTCGTTTCTTCTGTACAATGACAATCTCTCATCTTTTTTTTGTTGCAAGCTGACAGCTGATTTCATGTCCTGCCACATTTGTCATTTGTATTGGCATAAAGAAGGATAACAAAAACTCATTAAAAGTTAACCTGTTTTCTTTTTTCAGGGCATGCATAGGAGCCAGAGACCCATACTGTGGATGGGACTTACTATTGAAGAAATGCACCACCTTGGAGGAAAGTGTCAGGATGAGCCAATGGGAGCAGAGCATCACTAAGTGCCCTGTGAGTATTACACTGCTGCTTCTTGATGTGTTCATACCTTTTCATTTTGATTCGCTTGCGTGTTTCTGGCTTTCCGTTTCTGGCTCTATAAAAGCGAGTAGAAAACACAGCTATCCTCACTTAGCCTTCATGCCCACTCCTATTTCTACCTGAATTGAATACTCACATCCATCTGTGCTCCTCTGAAAGCTACAAACTACTCTGTATTCTTTCCAAACACTCAGACCTAAGCAACAGCCCTTCTAAGCAGACGGAGAAACATATCCTTGTCGAAGAAAGCCATCTTGGGACTGAACAACTTGACTTTAAGGGAGCAGCGTGTACGCAGGAATGATCAGGAGCAATGCCTCAATCATTCACCTTTGTCTGCTTGTTAATTAGCAAAACAGCTCGACCATTTATTTTAACGTGCGCTAAATTTGGGAGCAGTATTAGGGGGCATTAAATCTATCAATTTGAGCGTGACAGTGCTTTTTTTAGAATTTCACAGATATAATTTTCAAGCTGGTCACACTGCACAGCGCTGTGTGCCTGCATATCCGATAATGTGGTTTCATGTTCAGAGGAATATTTGGTACTCTAGTCACTGAGCATCCCTTGGCATCTGTCAGCAGGGCTCTGGCAGAAACCTGGCCAGCACTGCATGCACGTATTCTATGCATTAAGGCATACAAATGTGCATACAAAATACCATGTGTGCACAAAACCAAGCGTTTTACACTGTATGTACACATAACAGTATGCATGTTTAATTACTCATGCAAGTCAGTGTTGGCTGCAAATCAACATTTCTGCTTGTCTTGGAGGCAAAAACTCCTTCAGCTAATCAGAGATTTTTCTCTGCAAATGAGCATTTATGATAACTCATTCCGGACCCAGTTGGATTATTTAGATAAAGAGTGCATTGCATTCAAATTGCACATGTTGTTGGAGTCACTCTTCCACCACAAAAATTTTTCATAACCTTTTTTTTACAATGAATTGTGGACAATATGATTCATGCCAACATACAAGTCACAATGCCATAAAGAAGACTTTGTGCCAGATCCACAACAAAAGAGCTGCACCCCAATCCATGCTGGGAATAGTGTTGCTTTTGCAAAGGGAGTCTTCTCCTTTTTGAGACTTTTTCATTAAATATTTAGTGCTAATGATATGCAGGTACAAAAATACCCAGAAAGCGCTGAACCTGAACACTATTTGCACCAGTATTTGTCTGCACATTAACACACAAACTTCCAAAATTGCAAAATGTGAAAGGCTCTGGTGTTTACAGTTTCTGTAGTAAAACACACATTGCATGATTAAGACAGTGACCTCATATTTACAGATTTTATAAAAAACTGCTTATGAATGCAAGGGAGTGTGGGAGAGTTTAATGTATACATGGTTATATCTGTGGGGTCAGAGGGACCAAGTCATGTGCTGTGCTCGATTTACATCTGTCAAAAAACAGGTACATTAAAGTCCGCATCACTTTGAGAGACAGAAGAATATGCTGGACTCATAGGGTTTGATTCTGTCAGTGTCATCATCTATTTGAACTTTCTCGGACATCTGCCATCCTCATCTGTGTTACAGTGTACGCTTGTATGCACACTGTGAAACACTGGTGGAAACACCTGTTGATCAAAGGTCACAAGAACTGAACTGCTGCCTTCTGTGTGTTGTCACAGATGGGTGTCTGTCTCAACTTTTCTGAATCCATGAGATAGTGTACACCTTTACGCACAGCTGGTCACTTTACTAACAACTGATCATCAGAATGAAATCATCATTAACGTTGTGTGTTCTACTGTTACACTCTGGAATACCGAATTAATAAAGTCAAGCATGAGAAATGTTTCAAAGCAATATTACTATGTGTATATTTAAATACACAAACTCAGTTTTCCCAGAGAGTGAATGAAACAGAGACAGACAGAGAGGGAGATGTCAGTTTGTGCTAACATTGAACATGAAATCCATGTGTTTAAACTGAATTAAATTCTATACGCTGCTCTTTTCTGAATTAGACACAGTGAAGTTTATCTGCTAGAAGATCTTTTTGTGACAAATGTATGAGTATTCCCTCATTTGCATCCAAATGGCACACCCACCACCTTGACACTGTCTGCTTGGCAGCACAACTTGTGTGAATTTCAGCATTTGCTCTATGAATTACACGCTTCAGCACGTAATTCACAATTCACGTAATTCTGGCCCTTAGTGTATGGGAAAGTATGTGTGGAGTAAATACAGTAACTCTGCCGCTGACACTAGATTTGAACACGTGCGGAACAGTGCTCTGATTTGCTGTATGATTTTTTTTTATTTTTCCGAAGAGAATTTGAGAGTTGGACTGAATAATTTTGAACAGTAGTGTTCCTTAGGAGAAGATTTGATTTAATAACGTGTGCAACATGAACAACCTATGACACTTAATGAAAATGCTGTGCCCGCGTTTCCATTACTCGGATTTGACCTTGGTACTTTACGCGTGGTAGTGAGACTAAAGATAATATATATGTTCCAAACCCCAGTTTAGCCATTAATCCTTTAATTTTGATGCCTCTTTATGTGGCCTCATACCACTGCCCACACCAGTGTTGGAATATGTATTTACTCACTTCACCTTAGTCTAACCAGGTTCAATCCATTTAGAGTGAGTACTGATTAATGTTGGCACTATTAACTTGTCTTAGCTTAGAGAGAGTGATGGCAATACAGTAGAGGCTGTGAAGCTGTACAAGAGCAGAAAAAAATAGGACCTATAGCAGTCTAGCGCCAAGACAAAAAGTGGGAAAAAAAGAAGTAATCTATTATCACAGTTAGATTTTCACTCCCTGTGAGTCCATTAGCAGTTTGAAAAAGGCAAATAGCCCAGAAGTCAGCTATGTTGCTTCCAGCAAAGTGAAAATCTGGCATTGGAGGCCAGTCAGGGGTTTGAACACTGAGTTCTGTAGTACAGTGAGTAGGCAGATACACTTTACCAACCTATTCACAAATGCCAGCTGGCACTACATTGTCAGGCCTATGATGAAATGAGAAAGAATTAGTTTTTCTGTGGGTTAACGAAGGCATAAAGTAAAGTACATCTGAGTCTGTCCTGTATGTTCTGTCAGGGACGTGTCATTTTACTTCTGTTTTTTTTTTTAACCTTTTATACGAAAAACTTTGAACCAATCCCTACACTGAAAAACACAAACGTCACAGTGTTATGATTTTTAAAAATCCTAATAATTTCAGTCTGTAAAAAAATATCATGTACATATTACTTCACGTCAACATGATAGGTGAAACAGATGCAGTATTGCTTTGTAGCAATCCACTGCTGCAAAATTGTCTGTCTTAGCCAACCATCCTCAATTGAGGCACACAGCAGAGTTCAATTACCCAGTGTTATTTCTGTTTTGACCAAAGCAGCACATGATCACACTCTCTCATCTTTTCATTTCAAAGTGTTCTTTGCATTTTTGAATCACCCTGAAATGTAACAGCGACATGGCTCATATCATCTGTGGTTGAATCGCACACCGGAGCTTTTTTGTATTTAGCCTGAATGCCCAGGACAGCACTTGTGATTCATGGCTCCTGTAATATCGAAGCCATCCTGATTCATTCTGTTTTGCTTCAAATGTCTATTTATGCGGCCACTTTTATTTCCTCATATTTCTGCCGTTTGAATGTGTCTGTTCACAGCATTCATTTGCTTTCCTGGAACTCTCTTTTTCAATCTCATCATATCCAGAGACAATTTTCATATATCTTGTTTGTGTTTACAGCACACTGCCTGTCTCTGTAACCGAACAATTTTAGATGCACTAGATGTTATAATGCGGTTATTTTTGCATCCTTCTGAAGAAAATTGATTTCTGTTTGCATCTGACATGACTTTGTTTCCCAAAACAGCATATTCCTGAGGGCATCGCTCCAATGTGATTGCCGGTTTATCACAAAAGCCATTATTTTTTTTTTTTTTTTTTTTTTTTTTTTTTAATTTCTGACGTTCTTTGTTGCAATCAGGTCCGTAATGTGACAGTGGATGGGGGATTTGGAGCCTGGTCGGGCTGGTCTACTTGTAGCCATAATGATGGAGGAAGCGCAGGGTCCTGTCTGTGTCGAACTCGAGCCTGTGATAACCCTGCTCCTCAGTGTGGCGGCCAGCAGTGCATTGGGATCAGTGTTGAGGTCGCCAACTGCTCAAGGTAACATCTTTAGACTCGGTGTCAATGTGGGTTTTTTTTTCCAAGGTGGGCAGAGTAAGGAGATCAGTACTCAAGCAAAAGTACTCAGTTTATAATTAGAGTATTCATAAAAACAAGTGCTTGAGTGTGAGTAAAAAGGTATCTGAGAAAAAAAATCCAAGATTTTTGTTGCTTAATTTGTTTTGCCATTCTTTCATTTGATTGTTGTAATTAAATTTGTTGCTTATTTTGTTTTTTGGTTCATTTCTATTGACTGTGTTGATAATTTTGATCCTTTATTCTCAAATTGTTTCTTATTTTTGCAGTTTTTAATTGTTTTCTTTTGTTGTCCGTTTGTGTTAATTTACTTGATTATTTTCTTCTTTTTTGCTTATTTTGTTATACATTTTTGTTCATTTGTATTCATATTTAGTTCATTGTAAATTTTACACTTTACTTGACTTTTTTGTTAATTTTCTTGGTTGTGTTCATTTTTTGCTCATTTTATAAATTTTTTGTTAATTTTGTCACTATTTTCATTTTGCTGCCTATTTTATTCATTTTTATCATTTGCTTGTTTATGCTGCTTGGTTTTTGCTCATTCGATTGAGCTTTTTATTACTCCTACTCATTGAGGTGGAGCAAAATGTGGCAGAGTAGAAGTACATTTTTTTATCACAAATGTAACGACGAGTACGAGTAAAGTATTCTACAAAACAATGACTCTCAGAAGTACATTTTTTGGGAAAAGCTACTCAAGTGCATGCACAAGAGTAAGTGTTCTGTCCACCTCTGGTTTTCTTTAAATGTCATTTTTTAAAAATATATATGCAGTGGTGCCCTGGCTAACGAATTCAATCTGTTTATGTCACATTCAATGGGCGAATCATTCATTAGCCGAAGCAAGTTTTCCATAGGAATACATGTAAAACCAATTAATCCGGTCTGGACCCATGAAAACTCCCATATAAAGTATGTATTACACACCCGTACCTGCACATTTATTGATGTATGACTGGAGGAGGATGAGACGGAGACAGACAATTTTTTTAGGTCCCATGATAAAAAACACAAAATGAAGCAGTATTTTAGGTGAAAAAATTGAAAAAATTAGGTGAAACAATAGGTGGGGAGATACGTAACCCAAATTATGAATTTCGTAAACCGAAATGTTACAGGTTATGAAATTTGGAACCCGAAGCTTTTTCGTTAGCTGGGACACAATTTTGGCCAAATTTTTTTCGTTTCCTGAATTTTTCGTTGGTAGAAGCGTTCGTTACCCGGGGCACCACTGTATTTCAAACGTAGACAAACAGCTTTCGAGGAGTAAATTTAGACATTCACTGCACCCTCAGAAGTACTAATTACGGGACAGAATGTAAAATATCTGCACACTAAATAGTTCCGTCTTACATGCTCACTGTCAGTTATTTGCAGCTAAAGTGTTGATTGGGTGTTGTTTTTCTTCACCCATTAACCTGACATTTTTGGGTTGTTTTTTTTTTTTTTAACTGATTTTAACACCGTAAGTGTAAAAACTGCATAAGTGCATCAGTTCTCTTGCTGCCACATTGACGTGCAATGTACCCTTACATAAAAAGCAAGACTTCTGTTAGCAAAATTACTTTTTTTAATTAAGAAATGTATCATAATTTTCTGATTAGTGATTACTGCTCCCACCACTGAAAATGTGGCAACTGAGACAAAACTAATAAGAAATTGGTCGTCTCTTTATGTTTTTAGATCCTTCCTCGCAAAGACAGTACAGTCTTGAGGGACAGGACAAAAAGTCGTTTCCTAATTATTATCATGTGTAGCTATTCTTCACTGTTATACGTTTGCAGTTTAATAAATTTATTCTCACTTAGACTTCTTCATGTGACACCCAACCATATTGCCAGCTGTTATGAGCAAACAAAGCAACTCCTGTCTTGTGGTGTCTTCATAGGCTACTCTTAACCCTTCCATGAATGGTGTCCACTACACTGCCCTACAAAAGGCAAACAGCAACGAGGTGACATTAAAATTATAGTAGTTACAACGGCAAAATGCAAAGTAAAATGCAATACGTCAGTCAGTATTTTGACTCAATATGAACAAAACAATCAGGAAAAGGAGCAGCATAAGAAGTAAGAGGTTCAAAATAGTAAGGGAAATGAATAAAATAAGAAGCAAAATCAACAAACTGATCAAGAAAATGAACCAAATTAGATGCAAAAAGAAGAAAAATCAACAAGAATAAACAAAATAAGACGAAAAGTATACCAAATGAGCAAAATAATTCAAAGGTTTCTAAGAAAGAATCCAAAATGTTAAAAAAAAAACAAATTAATCAAGTAAATGAACCAAATTAGATGCAAAAATGAACACAAATACCGTAAATCAAACAGTCAAGAAAATGCATACAAACAATTTAACAAGAGCAACAAAATGTTCAAGTAATTTTTCTCTATTTCACTGTTTGCTGAGTTACTACCCTTTGCTTTTGTAGGGCTGTATAGTCATTCACCCAAATGGAAGCCACAATATTTCAAAAAGCAAGCACTATTTAGGCAGGCATATACCACTATAATACAAAAATACTATACAAATTGTGTTGATTTGTAATTTTGTTATTATAGATTATCAAATAGAAACTAAAGCATAACTGTGATGGTATTTCACTAAACTGACAGGTCCTGATTTGTATAATTTAACCATTTTCAACCACGACCTCGCTCATAATGCATGACATTATTTTAAAGATTGTTTGGAAAGTACCACAAGGCACAAAATGTTGTATCCCCAGTGCTTTAATAATGAAAACTGTGTTGTTTTGATTACAGTGTAGCATCTGTGGTTAAATTACCTGAACTGATGTTGAACTTTGTGTCTCCATAGAAACGGAGCGTGGACTCCTTGGACTTCCTGGTCTCCCTGTAGCACCAGCTGCGGCATTGGCTTCCAGGTCCGTCAGCGGTCTTGCAGTAATCCAACCCCTCGCCACGGTGGACGAGTATGTGTTGGCCAGAACCGGGAAGAGAGGTATAATACACATAATTGCATAGTTCTACATGTATATCGAATGTTATGACAACAGCAGAAACATAATGTACATACTTGCTTGAACTCCTGGTCATGTGAAAGAAGTACACCTCTTGTTTTTTTACACTTTAATTTGCAATCTGCAGTTAGGAAGTATGACTTTGAGTGTGACTTTTTCTTCTCTTTATACACTTATGTCCAACTCTATGACAGCCAATTAAATAATAAGTGGAATAGGCCTGTGCTTGGGTAATTATCTGACTTTCACACACAGACTGAGTTTATATTTTGAAGCTTTGGAGGCTTTGGTGAGAAATAATCGCCTTGTAAAGATGTATTTGTGGTTTCTAAGCAACCTTCAAGGCCTGTAGAAAATCAGTTTTTCAAGGAGAAATCATGTGAAGAAGCACAAAGAGTCATACAAAGTAGCCCAGGTAGAAGATGTTGCGAGGAGGGAATTTATAAGTTGTACATCTCAAAGTTTGAGCTGTTATCCCACACTTTATGTTGGTCTCGGTAGAATATTGGCAACGTTTGTGCCTGAAAGATAGAAAGCAGTTGCAGTGCTACAGCATATTATTTCACTTCAGTTTACTATAGATCCATGTGTGATAATTAACTGTGTTTCAGAGCATGACATCATATTCCTACCTTTAATCAGAGATGGAGGAAAACAAAAAAGCAAATATATCTTTTGAAAGGGCATAGGGAGAACAACAAGTACATTGTTACCAATCATTACCATAGCAACAGAAATAGCATTGTGACAGGCGAGTAACTGCCTTCAAAAATGGGCCTTACAGTAAATAATTTTTTTCTGTTTTCTCTGAACTTTTTCATTATCTTCTTTCCTCTTTCTTCCCACCTTTCCCTGCTAATGCTCCTGGTGGATGCAGCCAAGAGTAAAGGACTGGTCAACCAGGAGCAGTGAGAAATATTTATGCAGTGACAGCCAAAGTCAAGTTACTCATGAACCGCACAAAGAGCTGGCTGACTCAAAAGAACCCAGAGGGGCCAGAAACAGATTTTTGCCACCCCCCTCTTTTTCTCTCTTTCTCCAGCTTTAATCTTGTTTGTTTCATCTCCCGTTCCTGCTCTCAGTACTTGCTCTGTTCAGCTATTTAAAACACCTTAGGCCAATTCAGGGCCAGCTGTGAGGGCTGGAAGAGGATGGAAAGAATAAAAGGAGAAGGACGAGTGTGTATGTGTGTGCACGCATTTGAGTGTGCAGATGTGAGCATAGACACCTGAGAAATGGAGAGAGCAGAACAAATACATCCCCATTATTCAGTTACGGGCAGTATAGGCATGGATTTTCTGCCACAATTCATCAAACTGTGGTTGCAAATAGGACTGTTTCCAAAAAAGCACAGTACATTTTACCTGGGAAATCACTTTATTCTTACTTTATTGCAAATTAAGCATTGAATCATGTATTCCTGCTGCAACAAACAGAGGCAGGAAAATGACTAGAATACCTCTGTAATTTCTGGCATAGAAAAATATGACTCCAGGGCAATAATGGTTGCATATATATTTCAAAAATAAAATAGCCATTTGTCCTATAATTATTTTCATTTTTTGTTACACTGGTATAACATATATAAGACTAGAGTGCAGCTGGTATTTCTTGATTTATTCTATGAGGTTCAGTGGTTTAAAAAGCAATGTTTTTTTCTATTGAGAATTCCCCAAACAATTGAGTATTTTCACATTTCACATGTTGTATGGTAACAGCTTCAGGTGTGGTGCGCATGTTCTATAAATTGCCAAAATACTTACTCTGTTTACAACCCCAATTTCAAAAAAGGTGAAATGTAAATGAAGTGTCAATAAAAACAGAATGCAATGATTTGCAAATCTCATAAACCCATAATGTATTCCCAGTAGAACATAAACAACACATCAGATGTGGATTTCACCATTTCATGAAAAATTTTAGCTCCTTTTTAAATTTCATGGTAGCAATGCATATCAGTAAAGTTGGCACAAGGGCAACAAAAGGCTGGAAAAGTAATTGGCACAACTCAAAAACAACCAGAGGCGCATTTGACAACTAGTTAGATTTACTGGTAAAAGGTCAGTATCATGACTGGGTATAAAAGTAGCATTTTAGAGAGCCTCTCAGATGTAAAGATGGGCAGAAGTTCACCACTCTGTGACAGACTGCATCTAAAAACTGTGGAATAATTTTGGAAAAAATATTGTAATTATTGTAGTGTATAATATCATCAAAAAATTCAGAGAATCAGGAGGAATCTCTATGCGCAAGGGACAAGGTTGAAGGTCAGGACTGGCTCTTTGGGCCCTCAGGCGGCACTGCAATAAAAACAGACATGATTCTCTACTTCAAATCACTGCATGGGCTCAGGAAAACTTCCAGAAATCAGTGTTTGTGAACACAGTTTGCACCTGTGATCCTGAATATGACAGGTGCAAACAGCATATTCCTGTTCGATATTCCGAATTAGGCCATGTACCAAGCTGAGTGACTATACTACTCTGGTTATATGGGGCTTCTTTGACCATGTGTACAGTGGAATATGTGCACATTTGGAATATGTATCTCATTAGCAGGTTAAGGTCAGAGGCAGAGATCCTCTGTGATAATGATGGATACTCCAAAAGTCAGCATGAAAAACATGCCAACTTTTAAACATTATGAAAGAGAACATGAGTGGTTTTCTGGATATGTGGGAAAGTTGACCTTTTCAAGACAGTGTTTGAAGGCCTGAGAGAGGAATACTGACATCACAGAGATTAATGCCTGTCACAGGTAAAAAACTTTGAAATAACCTTGTTTTTAGCTGCGAGTAAACAGGAACATTAGTCGAAGGTTGATTTTCACTGTAAACAGCTTATTCAGAATTTTGTCTTTTTAAAAGAAGAGAGGAAACAGAATATTATGTATATTGAAATGACGTCAATGGAGGAGATTCGCTGCACCCTCAGCCTGAGCAGTGGTGTCCAAAAACTTCCATCATACCTCTTGTTTGTATTTGCCCATGTGTGAAATAGTTAAAGTCCTCCCCACCAGCTTTAATCCATATGGAATGAAAAGCACTTTTTTTCAGCTTTTACACAATGAACATTTCTTTTAATGCCATGAGAGGCTTTTATTTTATGGGGCACAGGCCTCCTTTAAGGAGGTGCTAGACGTCTGCAATAAGCCGCATTACACACTTAGTTTGTCTTCTGAGTACCAGTGTCTTATTTGGATTTATCCACAGGCTGTATGCTTACACATGTCCATGCATACAATGTGAGTTCATATGTAAACACATTTATATTGGAGTAGTAAAAAGCTCAAAGGCCAAAACTAAGCCTTTTACTCTTGTTTCTTTTCGCAGACTTCCACTAAGTTCGGCCTTGATTGTTTGCAGCAGGCAGAGCTTTTAAAGATAAAGCAAATGTTCTGAAACCAACCATGCAAGGCAGCGCTATGGGCTTAAATCTGGCTGGTTAATGCGTGCATTTATGAACCTTCTGTTGATATTTCCTGTAGCATGCTGACATTGTCCACACTGCTTACTCAGCCTATAGCGAGTAATTAGCAGGGTTGTAGTCTGATCAGCTCGGTGTTGTTTCACAGAGGAGAGAAAAGGATTAGATACATTGGACCCAAGCCACAGACATGTCTTAAATGATTAAAGTGTGTATGAGTATGATTTTGAAGGTTTAAATTGGCTTCATATTGATCGCTGCAGTTTTTCATTGAGTTGTCATGCAACTCAATGAATGTAGATGCAGACGTACACCCCTTGTCATGCAAGGAGTGTGTGTCTGCATAAAAGCTTGCATCTATTAAGGTCTGTCTGCCTTTTTTTCACTTGTTCATGATGTGCAAGATTGTAATACACACTCATTTCTTCCTAGTCCCACACCCACAACTCTACTGTATCATCACACTTCAAGCATGCAGATTAGTAAAAGAAGAAGCCATTGCTCTGAGGGTTTTTACAGTCCGGGTATACAGAATGTAACTTTTGATTTACCATGAACAATAGCAAAGTATTTGGGAATAGTACAATGGAAACATTCTGCCTGAACCTCTGGGGGAAGGGCATAAAGTTAACACAAAAAGTCTAATTTTTCCTCAAAAGGCAGCTGTGTTCCAAAGCACAACAAAACTGCAATAAAAGCAATTTTATAGTATGTGTAAAAGTTATAAAATAAACTATATAGCTCTAATAAGCCTGACAATCGTTTGCTGTTATTGTATACTGAGTTATAAAGTATTTTAGACATTGCAGTAATCCTGCCTTGTAAAACAATGTAATTAGAGATGATGCATGTATTGTGTGGCTTTTTTTATAGACTGTGTCAATGAATTATGCAAAGTGCATATGCACGGTCATTGGTATTCAAGATGAAATTTTTTTAGATCTACTTTTATGCATGTTAAGCCTTTAGAAGGTGAACAACACATGCATACATATCCAAAAGACCAGTCTTTAGTGACACTCTTTTATCAGATGGTTCACAGGGCTTCTCTGTTCTCCAGGGCCACATCAAAATTTGTGGTTTGTTCCACAAGAAGTTTACATGTCTTTTCAGACAGCCTTGTCTCATGGTACTGTATGTTATGAAATCTTTGTGGATATTTCAGATGAGTGGCAAAGTTGGAAGTGTAGTGACATCTTCAGTGTACTTCACATATACTTTTAGCACAAAGTCAGATAAAGTACACATTCTGTTTTCCAGAGACTTTTTAAAAGAATATGTTGGGTACAGTTTACATTTGTCATATGTACCTTGTTCATTCATATGACATGATTTATAAATTGTTATATTTTCAAGGTTTCCAAACTCTTTTATGCTGTTTTCCTCTGCCCTTGAGACAAGTAACTACAGTGCATAATTCAGTTACTACTCAAAGCTGCACAACCGTATTACAAAATAATCAACAGAAAGTAAAAGAGGTCACTTATAGAGAATTATCACTCCAGTTAGACACATCTCTATATCTGTTTCCTATCTGTAGCCAAATGTGGTTTTCCTGCTCAAAAGTGCATTCATTTGGTTTACTCTCTGCTTTCATCAACCTTTTCAGCCTCATTGGACTGAGATTTTCATCTAATTAGAAATTTGCTGGTGAACACATGGCCAGGCATTTACCGCAAAAAGTGCCAGATATTTGCCTCCGGAGAGTGAATAACCTTTTTATTTTTGTTTTGCCATATTGCTGGCTGTGAGAAGTGATTTTTGAAATGGATTAAATACAGCTGTACACTCATCCCTGTTTTCCCAGGTACTGTAATGAACACCTGCCCTGCCCACCGCATGTCTACTGGTCTGCCTGGTCGGCATGGGAACGCTGCACTGTGCCTTGTGGCGGAGGCATCCAGTCACGACGCAGAACCTGTGAGAACGGCAATGACTGCCCAGGGTGTGGTCAGGTATGTCACGCAAAATAAAAGCTCTCATGTGCACCATCGATCTATCTGTCTTTGTCTATTACGGAGAAACTCAACGTAAGCCATCTGATGCAGTCAGTGGTGATGAAATTGGAACATCAAACATGACCAAATCCCCTGGCTATATTTATACAGTGGCAGCATCCATCAGATTTATGACCAAGACCTATTTAATACCACACACACACAGTAATCACTCCACATATGAATAGGCTTATTTCCTGCCAGAATGCTTTCTCCAAAGCACGGATGATGCAAGGAAGTGTTGAAATACGAGCTTCTGTGTTGTCCTTGTTGACAGAATGATGTGATGCCTCTGTTATTTCTGGTGCTATTTTCACGTACACACACATTCTTGCTGTTCTACAGCACTGGTAAAAATAAGAGAGAATGAATATGATAGCTGAAGCTTCTTGTGTCCCTCTTGGAAATGGATTAGAGAATGTGGGTCAGGGCCTTGTGGATGCATTGGATCCTTGAAGCATTCTATTGGTTGTTTCTTTGTTTGTTTGTTGGTGTGTTTGTTTTACCACTTTGACAGTGCATTTTATTTCTGTATGGTGCAAGGACATAGCTGATCCTTAGCTTTTCAAATAGTCAGTCACTAGTTATATTTATGGTTTGAAATTAGGTTTATTTTTAGAATTGTGTCAGGACTACTCACGCGCCATGTGATATGCAGTTTTGCAGTAACTGTATCTATGAGGATGAAGTTACTATATAAGGAAAATTGAATGACGTTTAGACGAGCCAAATCATTTACCTAAAAAAGTACAACCCACAGGTTGTGTAATGGCCCATTGCAAAGTTAAATAATACACTGTGCATTATGAAACATCCCACACAAGGTCTTACAACCTCAGCAGTATATATAGCATCTAATAATTGCCCATGACACATTAGTTGTTGCAGAACACACCAAATGAAAATACTGACCTCCAATTAAATAGCAATTTAACAGTCACGTCATATCATCTACTACATCTATTTGCTTTCGTTTTCTTTAACATACACATTCACATAAGACATCAGCCGCTGGGTTTCTGTCACTGTGCAGCAGACATTATCCTCACTCAAGTATCATGAGGATGTTGGGGCATCCCTTGAGGAACTGAGTTAAGAAAAGGAATGTGATTGACAGCTCAAGGGAATCGCAATGTCTGCTGATTTCTGTTCCCCAAAGGCAGGCTTGTCTTTGACTGTCAGCAGTTGTGGGTGCTTTTTAATGTCTCCTATGTCTCCAGACAGTGTAGGCCTCCTTCAGCTGGAGATGTTAGAGGTAGACTGTGTTTGCATTGGGGGAACAGCAAGGAACAGGGGATTCAAACAAGGGGGCGACAAAATAGATAGTGCTAAAAGCATGTACGCTCAGCAACTAATTCTCTTCTTCCTGTTTGACTCATTAGTTTTTTGACAGTGTTCATGATTTTTCTTGGACTTGTTGCCCTCTTTTATTTTGTTTTGCTAGTGCATACATTCTCTGTCTTCTTGCAGTGTGACATGGACTTAATTAGGGCCCTCTCTGCCAACCAACTTTGGAATAATTGCATGCAGACTTTTCAGACACCTTTGCTTTCACAGAGAGGATGATTTGGACAGCTTGGCTAACCTGTATTATTGCTGTATATTTCCAGTGATCACAGGAGCTTTAGCAGCCTTTCATTTACAACTCTGATAAGGTGTTTAATGGCACAGATGCTAATGTACTACAATGGTCTAACTGCACTTAAAGCCCTAAAGGACTACAACCCAAGGCAGGCTGGCCACTTTTAAATTCCAAGCAACATGCACACTTGCCTCTAAAATTAATACAGTCATAAATTTGTATTAGTGCCTAAATATTATGGATGATGGGAATATGTTCTTTTAATTTTTATCAAAGATTCCTCGAAAAAGCAAAAAGTGTGATAGAGTTTTGATTTTTATGTGCCATCTGTCTTGGTTCTCTTCTCCCGGACAGATCCACATTTAATTAAACAGAAGGAGACCACACACTCACACTAACACATTGCAGATTCTGTCATCACAGCTATTTTGTAAAACTAGCAACCCTACTGAGACCTGAAAGGTTGAACACTGGTATACCGTTGCCATTGGTGTGTATATGTTCCATGTTTACCTGTCATGTCTGATATTGCCGCAGCCACCTGTGGTCAGCTCTAAGCGTTTGCCTGTTGCCAAACATTAATCAGTAGTGATGTGCCAACATCTGCTTGGTGTTTTACAGAGATTTCAGGAAGAGAAGTGTAAAAACTGAAATGAAATGTGACTTGAGATGTGTACAAAGATGCAGTGAAGCTGATGAAACTAGTACTTAAGTCTCTTGCAGCTACGAATATCATTGGTCAACATTCCCACAACTCTCTCCTGAGTAAATCACTGAGAAAAACATGTATTAAGCTGTTTTTGCCTGATTCTCTATTGATCCCTGAGGCAAAATGTTTTATGTTTATGCCCTCTCCACAGGGAATACACAGCACAGAGAATAGCCCAAGTAAAGCTAGTGGGGACTGGGGTGAAGGACACCTTAATTTAAACAAAAGTGTTTTTGCTCAGTAGGTGAATCTTCTTCACTGAAAACAAAATGTTGCCACATGAATGATTAAAAAAAACAAGCTCTCTATGTGCCTTATTTCCATTAAAGCCCACCTAATGCTGCCCTGCATGTCACTGCCTTCAGCGTCACCCTTCTTATCTCCAGGAAAGTATTTCATCCTGAGGTGCTCAGCGCCTCATTTTGTTAATGCAAAAGGCCACAGGAGTCAGAGCTGTGGTCCACGGAGTAGTGCTCCAGCTTCCCTGTTTACTGTATCTGCATTACAGATTTGAATCCCCAAAGGACCTGGCAAAAATATTCCTAAGAAATAAACACAATAAACAGTGTCACAGTGTTCAGCCGGGACCTCTGCTTTGCTAAATAATAAGTGTAAGATATAGGACAGACAGATTAAGTATACATTTTTGTATGCATTGTCTGCTATGCCCTGAGGTGCATAGTACTCATATTTACTCCTTTACATGTACTAAGGTTTTCCAAAAAATAAAAAAAAACCACAATACTCAACTACATTACAGAGTTTTTTTTAATTGCTTAAACACATTGGCCAATAGTGAAGACACTTTTTCCAAACTCATCACACAGTCTGTATTATCAACATGCATCCTGTTATTCTCACCTCCAAAAACGCAAACCATCCAAATTCTTCATTCATGTCTTGAAATCAGCTCGTTCATCCAAACACCAGCAACAATTGTCACTTGAAAGCAAACTGTGTCACTGATAACACACTGACTTGAAAAGCATGAACACAGGACGCATCACTGTAAAGAAATAATGGACTGTTTCCTTTAAAGTTTGATTCTTCACATAAATCAGCCATTTATCATAGAATAACTTTTCACTTTATTGACTGTATAAAATTATGTGACAGCAATGAAGCTGAAATGCAGCTGCATCAATATTCTTTATAGAATCATACAGATTGTCATGTTTTAGAAATAAAAAAATAAAACGAAGACCTTCCTCAAAGTCCAAAATGATTTCCTTTTACATTTTCTTCAGATCTTTTCTATATTTTTTTACATAAATAAAATGAAGATATGTCATCTTTTAAGATTTGAATGTTTGCTTCAAAGTTTTAAAAACAGTGTGTTAACATTTGGAAAATGTGCTGAAAATGCCCAGTGTTTTGCAGTTAGTGGTTTGTGAGTGAGAAAAGAGTTTATGAATTTTGTAAAATGTGGCCATTGAATGCATTTTGTGTGAAAGCAACAAAAAACGACTAACAGTTTAGTTCACATGGGCTTCTGCTTCGCTGATTGTGTGAAGATTTTTGAAAATGTGACTACAGTACTGACAGTGTGTTAAAGTGACTGGAAAACAAGTAAATCAGCCATTTATCATAGAAAGACTTTTCCCTTTCCTGACTGTATAAAAGGTAGCATGTGACAAGAATAAAACAGAAATGCAGCTGTTTGCTTCAAAAGTTGTCGTCTTTTTAGATTGGAGTGTTTTCTTAATGGTGGTTTGTGATTGAGTAGTGACTTCATAACTTTTGGGAAATGTCGTTACTGAATGCATTTTGTGTGAAAGCAAAGAAAAATGATTCAGATTTCAGTTCACATAAACTTCTGCTTTGCCGACTGTATGAAGGTTTGAACCTGTGAGTGCAACACTGACTGATGCATTGTAGCAACTGAAAAAAATACTATAACAAGCCACAGCAAATTAAGCAACAAAATGAGGAACATTTGGAAAAATGATCAAATAAATCAACAAAACTGAATGAAATAAGCAAATAAGAGAAAATTAATATAAATAAATAAACAAGGAATAAAATTAGCCCAAATGAACAAAATAGTCAGGTAAATTAACCAAAATAACAATATAAGCAACAAAATTGAACAACCAGCAAACTTGGATGAAAATTAAAACAAGTAACAAAATGAGCACTGATTATCTAAATAGTCAGAAATGAACAAGTTAAGCACAAAATTTTGAGCACATTATATATTTTACATTTGCCTGGTTCTGGTTCTCCATGTTCAGAAGTACTCGCGTACTGTCACGACCGGAACGAAGCTGACAGAGCCAAGACTCAATCGCCAGACACAGAGTGTATTTCACAAGAATATATATTTATTATATCAATAATAAGAACAACAACAATAATAACAGCAGAATTCGCAGACGCGGAAATTAACCAACGAGATATATATAATAATTATACCGGGGAAAACTAGGAAGATATAATAACGGATTCACAATATACAATAATATTATATACTACGATATAGATATACTTAAGTCAGAGCGACGGTGCCAATGGGAGAGAGCAGGAAGACAGGTCTTATACGAGCAGAGAGTCACGGGCGAGGCAGGCAGATATTCCGAGGGACAGTCCAGGGTCAGGAAATCGAAGGGCAGCAAATCCAAGGGGGATAAAGGGTCGGCAACGGGAAGACGGACGGAACAGGTCAGGGTAACGGGACAGAAAACGCTTGGACGAGGCTCAATACAGAAACAACGAACACGCACTGAA
>JAQQAE010000055.1:0-49241 GCA_029823295.1 Pseudamia nigra | reverse complement strand
GCTGTTAGCCGCTAGCCTCTGTTAGCTTGGCTAACGGCTATTAGCTTCCGGGTCTTTCACATCCGAGACCTGGAAGTGACTACAGGCTAACGCTATTAGCCACTAGCCTGTGTTAGCTGACTATTCGTTAACCGATTAATTCTCGTTGTCAGAGGTAAATTTTTTGCAGTTTTTTTCCTCTGTATATGAATTTCTCGTTGTCCGAGGTACCACTGTATACATTTTTATAAATATCCGGCTACGTGTGGACATGGCCAAAGTTGACATGGTTCCGTTGAGTGCTGTTGAGAGAGACTGATTCAGGACTATGATCATGACATTGTATCCTCACAACTACTGTAACCAAATGGTGACATCCAGGAAAGTTAGAAGCACTCCCCAACTATTTAACAACAGTAGATATGAGTACAGTGTAACCCAGGGTAATGAAATTAATCAGTTCCGGTGTCACATTCGTTGGACAAAACATTCATTAGGCGCGGTCGGGAATACATGAAAAACCAATTAATCAGTTCTGAGACACACGAAAACTCCCATATGAAGTATGCTTTAAAACAGTATGTGTAAGGATGAGTATCTGTATGTATATTTATAAATATACATTTATAAATGCGCATTTGTAAATGTATATTTATAAATATACATAAAGACACTGGAAGAGGATGAGATGGAGACGGCCATTCTTCTTTGGTCCCATGATGACAAACACAAAATGAAGCCATGTTTTAGGTAAAAAATGGGAAATATACAGCGCGACATTTACACTTGTTTGTAATGAAAATTTTTCGTTAGCTGGGACACAATTTTGGCTGATTTATTTTTTTTTGTCCCTTTCTTCATTACACAAAAATTATGTTAGTAGCAGTGTTCATTACCCAAGGTTCCACTGTAGATAAGCACCTCTGGATACTTAACTAAATTTAAATACCTCTTTGGATGCTTGAAAATATGTTGTGAAAATGATAGTTTTGAAGTTGATGGTCACTGCAACTGTCATACAGTATGATTTATTCCCTTCATTAGTGATCCCCCCCCCCCCCACCAAAAGCTGCACCACTTTAACACCATGGAGCAAATACCGTCAAACACCATGAAACTATCCAAATATTAGAAAATACCATGATATAGAATTTTGGTCATACTGCCCAGCACTACTGCATGGATCTACTAATACCCCCTGTTGGCTGTGTAAAAGTAGCTTTAGACTGAACAAAGTACTGTTATGGCCACAGAAGACATTGTAAAACTTTTTACTTGTACTTTTTGTACTATCCATGATGAATTCAATGGCTTCTTTGCATAAAATTTGTGCAGTTGCCCTTGAGCATAATCAGTTCATCGAGAGACTGGAAGAGTGAAGATGTATTGCAAAGTGATTTAGTTTTGTCTCCTCTCTTGGTTTCAGTCATTTACCTCTTTGCCTCTGTGAGCTGTTGAAGATGGTGAAGCCAGACATCCACACTCTGGCCCACCACCTGAAGCAGGAGCGGCTGTACGTGGCATCGGAGAAACAGCTGATCCAGAGGCTCAATAGTGATGTGCTGAAGACTGCTGAGAGGCTGTACCGGGCTGCCTGGATTGCCAAGCAACAGAGAATCAACCTTGATCGTCTCATTCTCACTAGGTCAGATCTACCAAAAGCCTGTCCTGACCATAGATGGGAATAGGGAAATATACTTTGTATTTGCATTCCATCCAGAGCCAGATGAGATGGTTTGATTATTGCAGAGCTGGTTTAACTGGCTAATAGAGAAGCAGGAGTAAACTGTAATGCTAACTCATGCCAAACAAAAAATGCTATTGAAATGCCTTCAGTTGTAAAGCTCACCAACTTGCATCTAACTCATTAAACTCATTTAAAACTTTGCATCATTCTTCACAGGAGAAATGATTTATCTAGTTGCCATTGTGTGATGGGGTGGCATAAGAAAACTAATGACTAAATTAGAACCTCTAACTTAGTTTAGTGATTGTACTAAAACTCTGTTCTACAGTGCGGATGCCTCTCCAGCTGAATGCTGCCAACATGCCAAAATGCTTGAAGATACACAATTTGTGGATGGCTACAAGACTCTTGGCTTCCAAGAAACAATCTATGGGGAATTCTTGGCCAGGTTGAGAGAGAACCCAAGACTGGTGGCATCCTGTCTGGTGGCAGGAGAGAGGCTGAACCAGGAACACACCCAGGGAGTCATCCATACCGTCTTCACCTCATTATATGGCAACTGTATCATGCAAGAGGATGAGAGCTACCTGCTACAGGTAGGAGTCTATTAATACACGGGTATTCAACCATTGCCACCAAGGGCCAAGACACTGCACTTTTTTTTCCAACCAGTCCCTTCAGCAGGTGATTTCACCGAATTCCTTCCCACTGATTGCTCTTCAGTGAAAACACCTGCATTAGTGAGTGGCTGGAAAGAAATCCTGTAGTGTCTTGGCTCTTTGTGGCAATAGTTGAATAGCCCTGTACTAATGCCTACAGTACATTAACAACAGCAGCTCATCAGGTAGAGATTTCTAACTGTTGGATCACTTTTTGTCAACTTTTAGGTGTTACGGTATCTGATAGAATTTGAACTGAAGGAAAGTGACAACCCCCGCCGTCTACTGCGACGAGGAACCTGTGCCTTCAGCATCCTCTTCAAGCTCTTCTCAGAGGGCCTTTATTCAGCCAAACTCTTCCTCACTGCAACACTTCATGAACCCATTATGCAGCTCCTGGTTGAAGATGAAGATCATCTGGAAACTGACCCAGCCAAGGTGACTGAGCGACTCACTCCGGCCCAGCAGGAGCGCTTTGGAGAGAAGGGCTCCGAGGCCTACAGACAAAGAGTGCAGGCAGCTGTGGAGGACAATGAAGCCAAGCTTGTAGCTTTAGTAAACAAATTCATTGGCTACTTAAAGCAGAACACATACTGCTTTCCCCACAGCCTCCGCTGGATTGTGTCCCAAATGTATAAGACATTGTCATGTGTGGAACGCCTTGATGTAGGTGAGGTGCGGACCATGTGTACAGACCTGCTGCTGACCTGTTTTATCTGCCCAGCTATAGTCAACCCAGAACAGTATGGGATTATCTCAGATGCACCCATCAATGAAGTGGCCCGCTTCAACCTAATGCAGGTAAGTGGTAAAGCAAATACTCTGTTCTTCACATCTGGTTAAAGCATACTCTGTTTGGGACTCAGTTTGATGTATGTTAGTGCTTCATGTCTTTCCTATGCAGGTAGGGCAGCTTTTGCAGCAGTTGGCCATGACAGATGATGATGCAGACCCAAGGCGGAAAAGCAGTTTGTCCAAATTTGATAAGGTAAGCTATACACACTCCTGTCATACCATGTATTCATAAATGACATTTAATTTTAATTCCAGCTGATGTGTATGTTTTAGTAAGTTATTTTCTTGTTCTATTTGGCAGAGTTGTGTTGCTGCCTTTCTGGATGTGGTGATTGGAGGAAGAGCAGTCGAGACCCCACCAATGTCCTCAATGAATCTCCTAGAAGGCCTCAGCAGGACTGCAGTCTATATTACCCATAATCAGCTGCTGGCATTGGTAAGCACTTTTTATTTTCACAAATGAATTGTGATTATTTTTTAGACATTACTCTGCGTTTCCCTGTTCCACTCTGTTCAGTTAACTTGAGAACAATTCACAACTAAAGGACTTTTATACTGCTAAATATAAAAGTTATGGGGTTGGACACAATAACAGATACCCTACCTATTTTTTAAATAGAAGTTTTGCTTATTTTCAAAGCCACTGAAATTCTCTTAATGACTGCTGAATAAATATCCAGTTATGTACTGTAAAATATGCTCGATCTTGGTGGTTTACCTTAGGCTCCTTCTCACAGTACTTTGTGCATTTGACCTATTTGGTCATAAACACAGCAGTGTTTTCTCAATGTTTTTCTCAAGTATAAAGTGTTGATTTGATTTTTTTTTCCCAGTGCCTATGAGATACAAGGTCAATTTTTTTGCAAAAAAATCAAATATAAATCACATATATTGCTTCAAAAGAAACCAAATAATTATGACCGAAGGTAAAAACTGGCATACAGGCTATACCAGTGATATCAAGGCAATGATCATGGAAAGCAGCAATACGCTTGCTTCATGACAGTTTGTAAAAATGTAGGGCTGGGCAATATGGCCTAAAAATAGAATATGATTTTTTTTTTTTCACAAAAAATTTGAAATACAATTATTTATTTATTTATTTATTTATATATTTTCTACTTCTAAAAAAAACAATAAGTACAAATGACAGAGATGACTCAAAACAAGGTTTGCTTTTATTTTATCAAAAACTTAACAAGTATCCTCTATTTCCCACCTGGAATTAACGTGCCAGCTGTTAAAAATACACTTTGTAGTTTGAACGGAGACCGACCTGTTTACATTCACATTGAAAGCTGAATATGGATACCGTATCTTTAGCAATGTGCAAAGCAACTGCTACAGTGATCATTTTCCAATGGTGAATGATTCCACTGCAGTAAGCTGCTTTTTAACTGGAGTTTGTTGGTTGCAGCAGTCTTGTTCCCCTCGTAGAGTGGCATTTCTCCCACTTGGCTGGATGCCTCTGTTTTAGATGCTGGAATAAGTTTGTTGTGCTGCTGCTTTTTGTTGCAGTGGTCTTTAGCCAAACTTTGCAGCGTGCAGGCACTTGTTCCACATCTGTCACTGCAAACCCAAACCAGTTCCAAACCACTGACGATACAATTCCTTTTTAGGAACAAACTTCTCTCTCTCATTAGCGGAGGCTTTGTTGTTGATGTGTGTGCATCTCTGTCGGGGTCTGTTTTTTAGTGTAGTACAGTTCAACTGGTAAAGGCACTCACTGTGAGAGTGGAGGATCAGTGGTCCTGCCCTCCCCGCATCATACCACCACTGCAGCCAGAGGGTGCCAAAGCTCCACTTTTGTCAGACTGGCCGGCCAGCCTGCTATCAATACGAATAAGTTGTGCTGCCTGTACGCAGTCAGAATGTGTGTTGAGAACGATAGAAAGGGGATACAGGCTTCAGTTTGGCATTACTCCAAACAGTTTTACGGAAATAATTTATTCCAATGCTCAGGGTGAGTCAGGAATATTCTCATGAAGGAGATTGCCACCTTGAGAAAGAAAGGAGCTCTAAGAGTGGTCTCTCCAGAGACGGCCCACAGCGGTTTTTCTACTCAAGGTATTTTCTTGTCCCAAAAAAGGGGGGGAGAGGGATGAGAGCCATCCTGGATCTACATTTCCTGAACAGTTGTCTAAAATACAAATTCAGGATGTTAACACATGCTTCTCTGCTGTGTTTTGTGCACTCAGGCGACTGGTTCTTGTCTGTCGACCTGAAGGATGCATATTTTTGCATTTCAGTATATCCCCTGCACCGCAGATACCTCAGGTTTGTTTTCCAGTGAGCCGCCTATGAGTTTTTAGTTCTGCCATATGGTCTGTTGGGACATTCATGTGGCCACATACATTGACGACTGGCTGGTGGCAGTGCCCTCCTGCCAAGACGTGGTTTATCCTGGATCTACTAACCCTAACGCTGCTGGATCTGGTTTTTCAGATAAACAGGAAAAAGAGCATGTTGGTACCAACCCTATGCATCACTTTCAAAGGTCTCAGTCTTGACCCTCTCCAAGACAAAGCCTTTTTGTATCAGGAGAGGATACAGACAATATGAGTGACTCAAGTGCTGTTTTGCAGGGGGTGCACAGTTACCTTCAGACAGTGCCACAGTTTGATGGGTGTTATGCCTGCCTCCATGCTAGCCGTACCACTGGGGTGACAGTACATGAGAGGCATCTAGCGATGGGTAGCTCTGGGTCTGGATCCCCACCGTGAGGCTCGCTGTCGGGTGAAGATTTCCGCAGCTGCTCGCTAGCACTGTCAGTGGAGGAGACCAGGTTTTCTGTCTCAGGGTTGCTACTGTATATAGGGGTTTTCATGACCAGGATAGTGGCTACTACAGATGCTTCCCTACTGGGCTGGGGTACCACCCATGAAGGCAGAACAGGGAATGGCAGATGGGGCCATCACATGAGTTCCATCTACATAAATTGTCTGGAGATGCTGGCGGTTAACCTGGCACTAAGACATTTCCTTCCTCTGCAAAAGGGCCATCATGTTTTAATTTGGACAGACAATTCCATGGTAGTGGCTTATGTCAACCTCACATCACACATCAGTGGAGAATGCTCAGTGCCCTTATTATTCTCACTACATAACTGATGTCAAACTCATGCCATGGAGGGCCAAGACCCTGCAGGTTTTCTATCCAACCAGTCACTAAAGCAGGCGATCTCCCTGATTTGCTCCTCCCCTTAATTTGAAGGAGTGCTGATCAGTGAAATCACCTGCTTTAGCGACTGGTTGGAGAGAAAACTTGAAGGGTCTCGGCCCTATGTGGCACAAGTTTGACACCCCTGTACATGATCAGAGGCCCCTGGGGGTGGATGCTCTGATTCAAGTGCAGGGCCTATTTTCAGCCCTGGAGTTCATGCCACAGACCATCCAACTTGAGATCATAACTTATTATTATTATTATTATTATTATTAAAATTATGTACATAAACAACTCATGGGCTCATGGTGGAAATAAAGAAAATAAAGGGGAAAAAAAAAGAAAATGTCTGGCAAAGTAGGATTTGATCTCTGGGTTACGGCATTTGCATTACTGTACATGTTCACAGGAATTGCCGGACCTATAGCATGATTTATAAGCGTTCCGGATCTGGAACTGCAGACACTTAGAATTAATTAACGTGAACGGTGGTTTGCAGGCAAGGTTCAACATTTTGCCTTATTCGTTTCATCATCCTCATTTATTGTTTCAAACCGTGAGCTCGTTTTGGTGAAAAAGTTGCCCATATTTAGCACATTTGGCTACATCTGATTCCGGAGCTTTCCTCTTGTTAATCTTTGCCTTCTAGAAAGAGCACCTAACTTGCTCTTTCTATTTTCCACCACTCAAATACCACTGACTGAGTGCACGGATGTATTACGTCAGGGTGTGTCTGGAAAAGAAAGAGCTGCCAGTGGAGGCAGAGACGGCCCAGGCACAGTGGTTGGAGCATACAGGATTGACCCAGTGTCATGACTGAACACCGGCCCAAAACCAAAAAAAAAGAAAAGGTCAGTGCCGGCCCTCGTGGCCCAAATGTCAAACCGGCCCACTGGGAATTGTCCCGGTCCTCCCGATTAGCCACGCTGGGCCTGCTCATGTGTGGCTGAGGACCCTGCTCTATGCTTTCCCACCTAAAGCTCTCATTTCTCCTACTCTAGCCAAGAGTATGGGAGGGGGTCTGTCTATGATCTTGATAACTCCGCACTGGTTGGCAGAGATCTTTCAGCTCCTCTCCGGTCCACCGTGGCCACTGCCACTGTGCAGGGACCTGCTGTCTCAGGCTCGGGGGGAAAATTTTCCCTCCCCACCCAGAGAGACTAGCTCTGTGGACCTGGCTGTTGAGTGGTTCAACATGAATGTAGCTCGGCTCCACAGCAGTGTTGCTGACATTATTCAGTGTAACAGAGCCTTTTCAACAAGAATGTTGTATGGGCATAAATGGCATGTGTTTGAGAGCTGGTGCTCAGTCACACACAGTTACCACAGTGAGACACTCGCTCATGCCAATCAGAGAACCGGGGTTACGAGAGTAACCTAAAGCTTAGATTCACTTACATCATAATATTGATAAGTGTAAACTCTTAGAATAGAGTACCGTACCTGTTGGCTTACAAACTTTGCATTATTGGCACACTTTCTCAGATATGAAGGGAATAAATTGATTGCGTGCTGAAAAGTAATTGGGTTTGGGGAATGCCTTAAAATTTCCATATGCGTTTTGCGAGATGAGATGAGCAATAAAAATCTCACAGGAAATCTCTTCTACTCTTTGCTTAGGTGGACTTTGTGCGGAACGTGATGGCAGGAGACCACCTTCGGGAGGAAGAGCACATGGCTCTGGAGACCCTGCTTGCCAATGTGCCCCAGTCTAGAGCGGTGAAGAGCAACAGTCTGGAGCTCACGCCCTCCAACACCCCACAGCTCTCCCCAGCTACCACTCCTGCCAATAAGAAGAACAGACTCCCCATAGGTACATACTACTTATGGTCCCTACACCTTCTGCTTTTCAAGCATATAATTATTGATCAGTACATATGTTTCAGCCTTTTCGATATTGTCACTTGCAAGCATTCTGTTTTACAGAAATATCATTATTTGAAACACCAAACTATAAGACAACACTGTAATATTTTATCTAATGAGAAGCAACATAAACAAGCTTATGCTGATTGCTAGTGAAAGGCTTGTGTTTTATGCGAAGCTAATGAGCTTCTTCTCTGCTTGTTATAAAGATAATTAGCATGGCCTGGATTGGGGCTCAATTACAGAAATGACAACCAATTAAATTACCAAATATAAATGAACTCATTTTAATTGGAATAGATGGAAAGATGCATAGACTACCTTCATTAGCATTTTCAAGACAAATGATGCCGTAGCAACTCCCCCTTAATTAGAAATGAACCACTTGTGCTCCCCTCTTTGACATATGAAGTTCATACACAATGTTGACCTGATGCTTGAAATGGTAGTACTTTGATTTCTGAGTTGTACTCTGTATCCTTTCTTCTCCAACTCCCTACCTTGTTCTCCTTTCCTTCTCTGCTGCCAATGAATGACCAGGACAACACTTAGCTGCTATAACATCCTGGGACCCCACTTCCACCACTCTGTCTGCTCACATTCCATTAGTAACCCCTTTTGGTGGGTAGCCTGTCAGTGCGATTAGAACTGGAGAGGGAGAACTAAACCACGTATCTGTTGTTCCACAGTTTTGTGTTAGATAACCCTCATCTAGCATCAGTCAAATCTGCACAGTGATAACCTTGTTGTGCCGCAGTTATCTAGCACTACTCCTGTTTGTGTGCTTTTGAGACGCTTGCTTTGCCTTGCACAATGCTTTCGCTCATTATTATTAATGCTTAGAGTCGAAGTTACTTCCACTCATTCCATTTTCTAAGTTTTCCTTTATTTGCTTCCTCATGCAGTGGAGTATGGCTGTTCACTACCAGATAGAGTGGGGAAAAAAACTTTCTTCCACTTCTGTCATTTTGGTTGGTGCCTGAGCTATGCCTAAAATATACTGCGTATTGGCATCATTGCGTAATATGACCCATGGAAGTCATGTCATGTGAATAGGACATTTGTTCAATTCTATTTTGCATCACTCAGCAATTGACACTGAAGCATCAGTGTCTTGCACTAGTGCTACACTGAAATTGAAGATACTCTTTACATGCCTTCAGCCCCAAAAATGCTGTGGTGAAAGAGTGGTTTTCCATCATAGCTCATACCCAACACTGAGTTACTTTTATTGGCAAAAGCAACATTTTTACAGGTGTTTATTTAATTTCTGCACTGTGGTTTATAAACTACCATACAGCTCTGGAAAAAAATAAGAGCCCACTAGTTGTACTATTTTTATATACTGTAGGTATGTGTTTTAGGATTTTTTTAAAATTTAAAGTTGATTTTTTTTTTTTGTCAAATAACAAAGATTATGATTACTGCTTAAACTGACAAGAAGGGCTTTCACACCATGAATAATGCAATAAAAGCAATTATTATTCTTTTAATCAACTGAAAGTTAAGGTTTTCATTTGAGCAGAGTTCAGAAATCAATGTTTGGTAGAATAATCATAGTTTTCAGTCACACTTTCCATGCATCATGGTAGAATCTTCACCGGTCTTGCACATTGCTGTTGGCAGTAAATCATTAGGCTTTGTTTGATGGTTTGTGACCATTGATCTAACCATTGATCACATTCCTGAGGATCTTGGTATGATAGAGGTCTGGCAACTTGCAGATGTCTCTTAAATTTTTCCAGAACTGGATACAGTATGTAGTAGCATCAAACACTCTGCATATTTGTATTATTCATTAAAATAATATGGTAGCTATGGACCACAATGAGCAGCACTGTCTCTGCTCTTCTGTCTAAACTGTATTTTCAGCTAAACAGAGAACTAGACATGGTTGCATTTTGTTTTTTGTTTAAAATGTCTAAATTTGTTCAAAAAGTACTAACGCCTAGAGGGGAGACTGAGATCTTGAATGTCACTCCATAGTGTTAAAATACATTAGGACACAAAACAAAATTTGTAAAAAAAAAAAAAAAATTAAACAGGCTGTAAATGCAGCTTCAATAATATAAAGTAGTAATAGAAACATAGTGGTGTGACATTTCAGATCAATCTTGTTTCTCTTGTTTCCAGCTTCACCTTTAATGTATTCATGCTCACAATACTGTTTGATTGATCTGAAAAACTGCTCTTAAATATAACATGCAAATCTCCTCATGTTGCTTAAATTCAACAACAAATCTGAAATTAAAACATAATTACTAGCATTATTCATTTACCTCTGAAACTAACATTGATAAGTTGACACTGACTCTACTAATTCCTTCCAATAAAAAACCAGCAGCTGCTCGTAGCCGCAGCCGTACCAACATAGCCCAGGAGGGGGAGGCAGAGGCCAGCTCCCAGGAGTCCCTACAGGAACTGATGCCAGAGGAGGTGTTGGTGATTTCACTAGGAAATGGTCCTCAGAACGTCCCTGGAATGATGTCAGAGAATGAGGTAATGTGACTTGAATTAATGTAGTAATTTGCAGGAGAAATAGTTATGTGATAAATTTAATGTCACGTTTTTTTCCCTATCACTGAAGGAGAGTAAAATTTGTAAGAGTTTGTCATGCATTTTTGTCATCCATGCTTGTAATATTATGTGGCAAGATAAATTTTAAGCTACATAAAACTAAACCATGATCCAAATTTACATGTGCCTGGCAGCTTCTAAATAAAAATGTAATTATTTTACGGATGCATCAGTAATAAATGGAGTTAATGTTTAAAATAACAGCCTGGCCAGTAGTTATGTTAAGTTGTTACTTTAATTATGTACATTTTTCTCCATTTTGTACAATCAAAATAAATAGTTAACTTAGTTTTGTAATGAGAACTTATTTATATCTTTCAGGCCTTGTTTGAATGTGCATAAACATACCAATCAATGAAACAACCTTTTATTAAAACACACCAGAAAAACATCGGCCACTGCCATCGGTGGAAAGGCCTCTAGTTTGCTGATGGCCTAAGTCAGTTGTAGGATCCTAAGTGACATTTTTATTCATACGTCACTATTTGTTATCAGTACTAGTCCTTCTCCTTTCTGCTGTACTGAAGGTTCTGAACCTGCAGATGGCTGATGGGGCCCAGGGGGATGGCCATGCCGATGATACTAAACTTCATGGTAAACCAGATAAAACTCTGCGTTTCTCCCTGTGCAGTGACAACTTGGAGGGCATCTCAGAGGGTCAGTCTGAAGTTTATCACACAAAGCTAAAACATTCAAAACAACTTTCATTAGGTATTAATAACCACAGGAGAGTGATTCAGTGCATTTTAGTAGGTTTTTCTAATGTCTTTTCCAGGTCCATCCAATCGTTCTAATTCTGTGTCATCTCTGGACCTGGAGGGGGAGTCTGTTTCTGAACTGGGAGGAGCTGGACCTTCAGGGAGCAATGGTGTGGAAGCTCTGCAACTTTTGGAGCATGAACAAGGTGGGTATATAGTTTTATGCATGTTTGGAAAAGTTGTTAAAAGCTTAGAAATGTTTTGCAGAGATGGATGCTTTGCATAGATGTTTTTCTAAAATAAGTGCATATAGTACATAAAGATATTTATAGTATATGCAGGGCTGCTCTGACGCATTGTATATATCCTTCAGCTACCACACAGGACAACCTAGATGACAAACTGCGAAAATTTGAAATCAGAGACATGATGGGCCTGACAGATGATCGGGACATTTCTGAAACAGTCAGTGAAACCTGGAGCACTGATGTGCTTGGCAGTGATTTTGACCCCAACATGGATGAAGATCGCTTGCAGGAAATAGCAGGTGGGACACTGTTGGTACCTAAACTCACACTCATTTATCTCCTGCATTAGTAGGTTGCGTGGGCATTGTATATTTTATGAGATGAACGTGCTGCAAAGGGCCTTCAGTGACTTTTTGTTAAGCACATTTAGGGAAATGTCATCACCTTGTGGTATGTGAATGAAATAGCACCAGAAGGCAGGTCTTGAGTAAATGGCACACACCGTCACCCCATAGGCCATTATTTATATACATGCACATTCCTAAGTCTGTGTGCAATTTTGTTATTTAAGAAAAAATGAATGCGAACAACGTATGCAGTTTTGTTACCTAAAGGCATGACCACACTGTATCAGTGATTAAAATGTATAGATAAGTGTTTATTTTTAGCTTAATTTTATTTCTGGATGAATAAATTCACCAAAGTAGTAATGCTGGGTTGAGAAATGGGCACAAAGGTTGCAATTCATTACTGAAAACAATCAATTTTTATGTGTCTGTAAAAATGTGCCAGAGAGTAGCATTATTGCAGTGACAGTTGGCAATAAGCCAATGTGTAATCATAACATGTTAAAAATTAAGCATCTTCAGTAGATTGTGCAAGGCAAGTTCATCCTCTGCACTTGACTAATCACAAACTATGGCAATGAGACACAGGCTGTAAACACCACAGAGTCATCTGTGATGATTCAAGCAGTTGCCTGATATGAAGGTGATTGTAGAAAAAAAATGTGTCTTGGTGTTTTTTCTCCTGTCTGTCATCCTCAGTTGTTTCCTTCACAGCCCACCCCATGCCCATCTCTCCTTCTTTCTTTCCCTCTCTCTGACATTCACTCAGTCCCTGCAGTCTTTTTGACCTTGGTTCCTTCTCATTTGCATCCACCATTTTTCATTCTTCGGAATATGGCGTTGGGGGACTTTTCCATCATTAAGTGAATTTACAGCGATTTCCTTATGTGTTTTCTCCAAGGGATTGGGTTATGAGATGCACATTAAATATCCATTAATACCTCATTATCCCACTGATAAGATTACCATGATAATGAGGCAGAAATTCTAATTGTTTCACTTCTTGTTGTGCCACTCATTTAATCATCCACCTGAAAGACATGTACTCTGCGCCCCTACCTTGAAGACTGTAAACACGGACAGCGGGATAGAGCTCTCCCACCGCCAATGAGAGCCCTGCCCCCGCCAACATCAGTACACACTGTTGCCTGGGTGCTGGCATGCTTGTATGCTCATGGTGTGTATGTGCCATGAAGTGGAAGTATGGCGTACCAGGGGTGCAGCTCCCACTGGTGGACGTTTTGGTCTTGAGCCCTCACCACTGACTCCCACTCACACCTGCTTGCTCTTTTACCCCTCCTCCACATTCTTCTGCCTAGTTAAGCTCTGGCTTCCCAATTGGAGATAGAGGGACACGGTGCTGAGGACTTTGTGGGAGGGTGGACTAAGCAGTAATTTGGTTGTGAGTAATGTTGGGCTTAATCAACAGCTCAAAGTCATGGCCCTCGAGGCCAGGGCAGGGTGAGATATTACATTACCCTCTGACCTTTGGCACAGTGGTATATATGCCTTTGGGGCCCAGCGTGAAATGTATGTGACCTCCAACTCTCTCGTTGTTTCAGAATGTGAAACACACTGTGACAGAACAGACACATCCACAAATACAGCGAAGGGGCTTTATTTAAATTTTTTATCAAACAGATTTTTTTGAGTTGTAATCTAAAATATATGCTTTAGATGATGATGAGCAGATTGAAAGGAAATTGTCATCTAATTATTTCAGTCTTAGGCTGGGCCCAAAAACACCTGCAGTCTCATATTTTGAGTCTGAGACCATTGGTTACACAGGCAAGCTTTTTAATTGTTATTTGTGGCGTAATAGGGTTTGTTATAGGAAAAACATACATTGATGCATAATGAAAATGATCATTAGTTGCAGTCATGTTATTGTGTAATATTTGTGGATCTGTGCATGCACAAGAAAACACAGAAATGCAAACCACCCAGAACTTCAAGTTCTAACAAAGGCATAATTTATTTAGTGGCATTTTCATACACCCACATTCACACATTGCTCATTTGAAAAGCTCTGAATAATTGATTAGAACTAATTACAGAATATGAATCAACAGTAGCCCCCTAACAACACAAAGGCTTGATGAAGAACTAAAAGTGTGCCTTTAAGATGACTTTGGGATTATAGAGGCGACTTTTTTTCTGGTCCAACACTTTACAGAACAAAAAAAAAGCAGTTTCTTGCTGTGGATGGTGCTTCACTTTTGTCTCTGTCCTTTGTGTTCTCAGGGGCAGCTGCGGAGAACATGCTTGGCAGCCTGCTGTGTCTTCCTGGCTCAGGTTCAGTACTATTGGATCCCTATGGCTCCACCATCTCAGAGACCACAAGTGAGGCCTGGAGTGTGGAGGTGCTGCCTAGTGACTCGGGTAGGGCATCGAATTTGGTTTTTGAATATGAAACTTTGCTCTTTGCACTTTGACTATCTTTGTGAGATTATTGTTGTGATTCTTCATCTTCATGACAACCTCAAAACGTGCATGTTTATGTATGTTGAATATAGTGGGGATTGGGATACCAGGTGTGATTGTACTGAATTCTATACCAAAAACGTGTGCATGCATCTGTAGGCACATTTGTGTGCTCTTGCCTGTCTTTCAGGGCAGATCTGTGTGTGCCAGTAAAAGGCAGCTCAGGGTTTCCTTAGAGGGACCACCAGGTGTGTTTGCACCTGTGGTGTAGCAGTGGGAAGGAACACACAAGGACAGCAGCTGTCCTCAGTCAGTTTACATGGTGTCAGTTCTTTTATCTGGCTAGACTAAACATTGCTTTGCTCTGATACGAATGTGTAGTTTTACATGGGTGTTACCTAGAGCAGCAGTAAATGGAATCTTATGAAACACCACTGAAAATATGTTCTGTCTTTTTTTTTTTTGCAAAATTAACATCTATCTTAAGCATTTGATTAATTAGAGATTATGTGCTTAACTTTTAAAACCAGTGTTTTGTGAAAATCTGTGCTTTATTAGCAGTGTTAAGTGTTTATTTGAAAAGCATGGGCCTTATGTTAATTGAAGTATTACACCATTTCAGTATGTGCAGTGTAGAAATGACATGCATGAGTGTCTTGATTGCTTTTTGTTCCGTTTGCTGCCCATGTGCTGTAATAGCACAATCGGAGGCAGCTTCAAGTAGTGTGCTTGTTTCATGGCTAGGCAGCAGAAAAGTACACTCTAAAGAGCACTTCACCAACACATTATTACTAACGAGCATGCAAATGAGTACTGCTGTTAGTATGGAACCTCTGGGTTCAACCCAACAGCTCCACTGGGTTGCCAAAGAATTGGCTGTACTAGCTTTATGGTTTAGTTTGGCAGTTATAAGGCATGATAATATATGCTGTGTTTGATTTCGTGCATATGGTTTCACAATTATCATAACGGGAAGGGGAGGAGTGATATGTCTATCAGTAGAAAAGTGTGTTCTTCAGTCTGTTTATTATAATACGTTTGTTTATCGCTACTGTGAGAAAAGTACAAGTTTTCCATAAGACAATTTTTTTTTCTTTTTTTCTATTTTTATTTTAGAAGCTCCAGACCTGAAGCAGGAGGAACGTCTGCAAGAGCTTGAAAGCTGCTCAGGAGTTGGCAGTACCTCAGATGACACAGAGGTCAGAGAGGTCAGCTCAAGACCTAGCACACCAGGCCTAAGTGTTGTCTCAGGTACAGAATTTGTCTGTTTTCTCTGAAAAAAACAAAATTAATTTAAAGTGTCTCCTGCATAATGTCTCCTGTCTTCTGGAAATGTTAAGAAGTCATCCAGTGAGCTGCTAATTCATGGTTAAATTTCCAGGTGAAAACTTTGTGTTTCCCACTGTCCTTGTTTTTGTGCAGAACGGTCATATTGCTGGCAGGCTGTTAACGGGGGGAGTGGGGTCAGTGGGAATTTTTCCGTATGATACAGAGGTTAATGCTGGTTGTGTTTTCCCTGGGCTCAGGTGGACATGCTATGTTGACAAGCATGAAGTAGTATCCTAGATTAAGAAGCCAGCCATGACGTCCCTGGCTCAGCTCACAGGAAAACATCCCAAGGGATACAGCCGATGGATAGTCTGCATCTGATGATCACTCTTATCTGTGTCTTTCTCCTAACCCATGGGAGCTTACGCTACCAATTTAGAGTTCCCAGTTGGTCTCAACTGAGCGAGACCATACAGCATAGTCTAAAGAGAAAAATATCCTCATTTGTTTGAGAACCATTGAACATGCAGGTTCTTTTTCCTGACTGCTGCCATGCTGAAACATCTTGTTGTCAAGGTGATATTGAGTTGCTTTTCTTTTGAATGTCAAAATGATGTGCCACAGGTATTAGTGCAACCTCAGAAGACATCCCCAACAAGATCGAGGACCTGCGGTCAGAGTGCAGCTCAGATTTTGGAGGAAAGGACTCTGTGACTAGTCCAGATGGGGAGGAGGCAGGCCACGGTAGGAGAATGTCACATCCCCTCCAGGCTAGCTAAGCCATCAGTTCATGTGTATGTGGTCAAAACAGCATCAGCCAGAGCCATCAATCCCCATCCTCTCCACAGTTGCCACCAAACTAAATCACTGTTTTAAACATTAGTTAATGTTACACAGGGAGAGTAAGAGATACTTTGACTTTGTTCTCTACATAATACAGTGGGGTTTTTTTTGTTGTCTTATAAACAAATTCCAAAATTGATTGATTTAGGAAACACGATTAATAGACACAACTTTTTCTGTTGTTACAGGGGCACACCATCTGACATCTCCACCATCACAGGCTGATTCCTTGCTGGCCATGTTTGATCCTCTCTCCACTGGTGAAGGTAATTTGTACTCCCAGAATGCTCAGCATCCAATTAGACACAGAAATGACTATCATTAAATCCCGGCCGTAGTATCATGGGCTCACACAGCAACTTGAGTGCTGCTGAATTAACCAAGTGCGCATGTGCACCATTCTAGGTCTATTACTGGACACAACAAAGGTGTAGCTGGAGTGGTTTCTTATTGGCCCATTTAATGTTTCTTACGTTTTCACTTTGTTTCTTTTTGTGAGTGCTTAGTTTTGTGCATTGAGGGTAAGTGCAGGTGGAAATTCTGTGAGAGGAATGGTAGTGGCTGTGTGTCTGTGGCAAGGTGAAGGGATGACAGGTTGAGAGACCTCACCCCAGGCTCTTTGGCACTGTCCCCTTGTCCCACTGTGCTCATGGCACGAGGCTGCCATTGGAAGCTTTTCAGGAGAGAGTCTACCCTTGGAACAGGTGGCCTACCTACACCTAGGGCTCATCTCCCACTAACATCTCTCTTTAGCACTCCCTGTATAAGTGCTTCTTCTTGTTATGTTTGTAGAAACTTTTCTAAAAATGGGTGATAATGTGCTACAATAGAGCTCTACCTTTTCTAATCTTAACCAATAGTTCAAATTTTTAGTAATTTATATTCTAAAAATCAAAAGTCTTGATTATGTAGTGGGCTTTTAATTTCTGAATTCAAACTGGAATATAGTGAAAACTACTCATGGATATTTAAATATTGCCTTTTGTTTTAGTAATAACCTTCAGTAATTTTCCTCTACACATACATTCAGAATTTGCTCAGTCTTTTATGTTCCATCTTTTACGATTGAAGGCTCTTCCACTGGAACAATAGTGAGGCCGAAAGTGCACTATGCCAGGCCCCCTCACCCTCCCCCTGACCCTCCCATCCCCGAAGCCAGTGCCCTGGGGCAGGAGACGCGGCACTCTCTCTTCACGCCTCACTGCTTGGTGCAGGCCGAGCTGGAGCACACCAAGCAGCGCCACTCCTTCCCCGACAGGCTTGTCCGAAGCCGCAGTTCTGACATTGTGTGCCCCGGCCGCCGGCCCACAAGTGATCCTGGCCTCAACCGGCGGGTAGCAGTTGAGGATCGTGACCCTGCAGGGCCTTTTGCCTCAGGACCGTCCTCTTCCCCCAGCAAGGACTCCCTGAAAGGAGAGGTAACCATATTGGTGCTGCTGTGTTATTAGTATAAGCCAATGTGTTTGTTTTTATAACGTGCTTTGAGAACAACGTGAAACTAAAAATATAGTCTGTTTGGTTGTTGTAGGCAGTTCCAGATGTTGTTGTTATTAATCTGTGTGGATGAAGTAGTTATTTTCCTTTCTTTTAAGGCTGAGGACAGAAAGGACAGTGACGACGAAAAGTCAGATCGCAACAGACCATGGTGGAAGAAACGTTTTGTGTCAGCCATTCCTAAAGGTTAGTAAAACAAGTCACTTGATCATTTTAAGCATGTCTTGTTTTCTAAACTGAAAAATGTGCTTTTGTGAATTTAAAAGTGAACTGTTTGATTTCAACACTCCTTTATTTTTGTTGTGGAAAAAGTTCTCTTAATCACAACTGACAGAAAATATCACACTTTAAAGAGCAGAGCGAAAGCCAATTTATAATGTGAGAAAGAATGATGATCCATGTTGTCCACTCCATTGCTGATGTTCCACTTGGAAAATGATGTTTCTTGTTTGAAGTTACTCCAGAGACATGTCCAGTCCTTTTTCTCTCACGTCTCACTGGCTGCAGATTTATATAGACTTTTCAAAGCTAATCAGTCATCAGAGAAGCTTTAGCTGTGTAGATTGTATGGCTGTAGCCCTCCCAGCAGTGCTGTCAGCCAGCGGCTAATGGTCATTAGATAGACCTCTCTGTCATCAGCACTGATAGATGACACATCTCTTGTTGCAGTTCTACTCTAGAACCATCTCTCATACATCTGTCTGGGAAATAATGAGCTGTGCCCACATGAAATGCCTGCTTATTACTCTTTGAGATAATGATGTTTCTTAAGTAAACATTGAATTGATATTCATAAAATGTAGCACTCTCTGCACATGGAAAAATATAAAGCCATGTAGATTTAAAGTGCAATACTCCCAAAAATCTGTAGTGTCCATTGTGTTTGTCCTGCTGCTCTGCTTGGTGATGCACAGTCAGTTGTCCGGCAGAGTGGCAGCCTGTGTGTGAAAGGCCAACCCTATCTGTTGTGTTCCTCACAGTGCTGTATTGGACGGCTGAGAGTGATGTCCCAGGTAATGCTTTAACGCTATTGTATCTGAGCTAGCTTTAATGCTGGAGCCAGGGGCTGCGTGCCATGCTGCTTTGTAGATGTGCTCTTAGAGCTGTACAACTGTGATGTGACATGGTGTAGCCTGAACTCACACAACCACACCTCATCAGTGCTTCCATTTTTTCACAGTTTTCTTTTTGTGACCATTGTACTATAATGAGAACACAGAATATCAATACAGATATTCCATCCTCTATTTTCAGTTGTAGACTTGGTGTCTCCCTTGTTTGTCCTGTTTACACCCCTGTGTTAATAGGACGAACATCAGTAATTTTACCATATAAATCTCCTTTGGAAGAATTTTCATGAACTGCAATGAACATTTGTGATATTCTGGTTTAAGCCAATGATGTTGTGGATCATTGCGTATGTTTTTCTTTCCTTTGGCAGTACATTTCTACACTAAAAGACTTTTAGTGTGATGCCATGTATTTCATACTGAGACTCACTTTCAATAAACCCCATGGAAAGTACAAAAGATTTATCAATCAAAATGCATTTTTGATGGGCTGTCAACAGGTGATCCATGATCAGCCTCTCATCTTCAAAAATTGAAGGCTTTCAGTCAGCACAGCCCTGTCATCATATATCTCTGCTTTGCAGCTCCAATTGCAGCATTTCGAAAGAGGGACAAGCAGGAGAAAGACGAGATTTCTCAGGAGCGTATCCCACAAGGTCTGCCCTGTAGTTTGTTTTGGTTACATTTGTAGTACTAACAGTTCCATCATGTATTGTTTGGTTTTAATGCTTTTGGGGGTTGGTGGATTTTTCAGATGACCCAGTGCCGAGACAGAGTTCTCAAGCCCAGGCAGCTGAAGACATTCTGGACAAGTACAGGAACATCAAGAGGACCAGCCCAAGTGATGGAGCCACAGGTGGAGCTTCCTACGATGCTACAGGAGGTCTGTAAATTCAACCTGGCAAATGTGTATCACAAACAAATGCAGTAGATGATAACAGGAAATGTGTGTTTAATATGTCTGTACATGCTAACAGATCTTTGTGGTGAGGACAATGTACATGACTCTCCAAGAGAGGATACCCTGCAGAACATTTCTGCAGATGACCTCCCAGACTCTGCTAGCCAGACAGCACAGCAGCATGACTCCAAGTTCTCCTTTAGGTCACATATTTGTAGACTTTTCACATTGATTTCTTCTTTCCTATCATTCCAAATTGCTATTAGTTAATTTGTTGTTTTTCTATTATTATATAGTGATGCCAAAAAGAAATTAAGATTGGCATTGTGCTCAGCTGACTCAGTGGCTCTGCCCATTATGACTCCTGCCACCACAAGAAATGGGCTTCCTGACCACATGGACCCTGAAGGTAGAGGTTTTCTTTGTGTTTGTGTTATTAAGAGATTAGTGATGTAGATGCCCTTAAACTGATGAATTACTATTGAATAATGTGCTGCAGACTGTATTGAGGTACTGCTTTTTCTTTTCTGCCAAATTACAGAAATCTATGTGCTATATTCTGCCTAGGCAGCAGGATGCTAGCCCTTAATGTTGGCAAGCATCCAGCCTGCTCAAAGTGTCCCTAAGCAAAAGACACCAAATCTGTATCACCTTCACCTCCTGACTTACCTTCTACAATTTGGAGCTAGGTTGGAAAAGTGGGGGATGTTAAATAAAAATCCCATATGGTATCAATAATGTGTCACATTATTGAACTGGTGTTCATAATAGAACACCCATGTAGCTACAGGACATAAATTACGGTACAGTAGTGATGCAGTGTATTTGGATACTTCACAAAATGAAAGACAACTTTTCTTTGCAGTAATTCTGCATGGCACCACCTTTATGTCCTCGCATCATGAAAAAGGACAATAGTAGGCAGGACCAAATGACATTCTGTGAAATGGTTAACATTAAAAGCACAAGACTCCCATCTATGTCGCCATCAGTCACATTGTCATGTGGAGGCGGCAGCATTGCAACAACCAGCCTGTCCTTTTTCAGCACTGTGTCTAACATTGTCTCCCTGTTGTCCTCCCTACCAGACAATGAGATTGTCTGCTTCCTCAAGGTCCAGCTAGCAGAGGCCATCAACCTACAGGATAAGAACCAGATGGCTCAGATTCAGGAGACCACGCGCTGTGTCAGCCGCTTTGATTCACGCACCTGCAGGAAGCTGCTGGCTGCCATTGCTGAGGATTACAGGTAAGTACAGTGATCTGGGTATGTGAGGACAGTGCACTGAGGGAGCTCCTTGTAGCTTTAATTTTGTTATTTCTTCTTCATACTAATTTCCTCAGAAAACGGGCCCCATACATAGCCTACCTGACCAGATGTCGTCAGGGCCTGCAAACCTCACAGGCTCATCTCGAGAGGCTTCTCCAAAGGGTGCTCAGAGACAAAGAAGTGGCTAATCGCTACTTCACCACAGTCTGTGTTCGGCTCCTCCTTGAACACATGGAGTCCAAGATGCTTGAATTTATCAAGGGTATGTCTCCTTTTGTATTGTAACTTAAGTACAGTAGTTGCTGGTCATATTTACTTGTTTGCGTTTGAAGTTGCAGTAACTTTTATAAAGTGTTCTTCCTCTTTCCCTCAGCGTTCCAGGGGTGCACGGCAGCTGATGACAAGACAGCAGCAGTGGAGGATTTTCTCCGCTACTTGTATGGTGCCATGGCCCGTGATGCCATTTGGCAGTATGCAAGCGAGGACCAGCTGCAAGATGCCCAGATGGCGATCGAGCGCAGCGTTATGAACCGCATCTTCAAACTGGCCTTCTACCCGAACCAGGATGGAGACATTCTGAGAGACCAGTACGTAGCCAGCATTGAGTGCTCATTTATGAAGTTTCAAAACATGTCAGTTCACTTTTTTGCATTGTGTGTTGACATAGCTTAATATATACTTATTTATTTATACAAAACGTGATTATTTTAGATTAGTATAATTATTTTCCTGTGGTGTGGTGGAAATGTAAGCACTGGGCATTCCTTCTCATCTCTCTATTACCACTCTGGACCCCAAAGTATAATCATCGGTAAATTTTTACTTCTGAGGTCAACGAAATTGAAAATTTACTCATTGGTAAATTACTAGTAAGTTACTAATTTGATGTATTTTCTTGGCACATACTGAAAATTGTAAGCATGGTTTGGTCTTTTTATTATTGGAATCACTATACTGTTTCTGTCATTACAGGCTTTTCCATGAACATATTCAACGACTGTCTAAAGTTGTTACAGCCAATCATAAAGCTCTTCAGATCCCAGAGGTATAATCCTAATTCATCTTTTATATCTTTAGTATGAATCATTTAAGAATATGTGTAGGTTCAGAAATGTCTAAAAGTGTGAGAATTTGAATGTTCTGCCATTCCTGGTTTCAGGTTTATCTAAAGGAAGCCCCTTGGCCCTCTGCACAGTCTGAAATCAGGACCATCAATGCTTACAAGACACCACGGGACAAAGTCCAGTGCATACTGCGCATGTGTTCCACTATTATGAACTTGCTCAGTCTGGCCAATGAAGACTCTGTCCCTGGTGCAGATGACTTTGTCCCTGTGCTCGTCTTTGTCCTCATAAGGGTAAGTCTGTAGTTTTCTACCAACTACAGCGTTCACACCTGCACCTTTTGGTTTTCTTCTTTTGGCTGTTCCGTTTAGGGGTCACCACAGCAAATCCTCTGCTTTCGCCTGATCCTGTCCCCTCTATCTACTTCTCTCACACCAATTAGCTGCACGTCCTCTTTGACCACATCCATAAATCTCCTCTTTTGGTCTTCTCTTTGCCTCCTGCCTGGCAGTTCCATCTTTAGAATCCTTCTACCAATATAGCCACCTCTTTGACTTTGTCTCCACAATGTCCAACCTGAGCTGTTCCTCTGTGCTTGTTCCTAATTCTTCTCCTCTGCCATAACCAGCTCTGTCTCCTGTCTTTTCGTCAGTGCCACCATCTCTAAACCATATAGTGTAGCAGGTCTTACTACCTTGTTTATTGTCCAGTAACTAAATATTGTGTATACAAATCAAAATTTCCCCCCCAAATAACTATATTAAAACACACACTAAAGACTTCTGTTAACCTGTGTGATAGCTTTTGCATATTTTTTTACACATATTTATGATTGTACTCTGTATGGCATTGCGTGAGCTTCTTTCAGCGGCTAATGCGGGCCCATCCCCACATCTCCTCCCCTCCAGGCAAACCCGCCCTGCCTGCTGTCCACCGTTCAGTACATCAATAATTTCTACGCCAGCCGGCTGAGTGGGGAGGAGTGCTATTGGTGGATGCAGTTCACCGCGGCGGTGGAATTCATTAAGACCATCGACGATCGCAAGTGAAGCAGAACAGCCACCTGTATGGGCAGACTGCGGGGGAAGGAGCCGGGAGACTGGGAGACTTCCCAACCAACTGCTCCCTCTGCACAGCTAATAAAACCTGGCCCTCAGCCTGCTCTTTATTTGTATAGCCTGTACATAGCCAGAGACTTTGAAAGATGACAAAATATATATTACTGTATGTATGTGGACAAATCCAGGTTTAGCCGTAGTAGAAAAACGGCTTTGGGGAAAATTGGCAAGATATTAACTTTTTGTTGATTTGGATTTTTTTTCTTTTATCTTTTTGTCTCGTCATGTTTCCCATTTGGGGTCTGTATTAGAAATTTTATATAAACAATTACCAATATGACATTAAATCAACCTAAAGCGTAATCTTATTGAAAGGGACCAGACTTCCTTGATGTAATCACTGATCTTTTTTTCCCCTGAGTGAGAGGGAAGAGCTTCCAATTAAATTACAGTTTAACGTTCATTAAATGCATTGTAATATAAGGATTTACAGTGCATGATGGTTACTGATGAGATTTGGTGACTAATAAAATCCACAATAAAACTCACAAGGTTAGTGTATCAAACAGTAGCGCAGCTTTTTTCATTAATTGTTTACTTCATCCAATTCCTACACATTTGTCAGTGACAATTTGGACAAAAGGGCCCACATATTTATATGAAATAAAATGTATTTATTTCTGTAATTCTACGTAATGCTTTGTTTATCCAATTTTACAAAAGGAAAATGCATATCATGCCCATTCAAAGTGTGAGGCAAGAGATGTAGTTACAAAAAAAAAGAGATTGGAAGGCACCTTACCAGCAAGTAGCCCTTTGGTGGGGATTTTAGGCAAATTAGCAACAGGGTCAACTCGTGCACAGAGTAGTGCTGGCATGTATGGAAATGTTGAAAATAGTGCCTTTGATGTGGGGCGCTCTGTACAGGCAGTTATTTTGAGTTTTTTTTTTTTCCTTAAAGCAGTATAGGATGGCTGACTTTATCCCACCCCACACATATACACTCCAATGGGCCAACCACATTTCACTGAGAAACCTTTGAAACTCTAACCTTTTGAAAATGGACATCACATTACTGATTGTTGTGGCTCAGTCCCTTTAACCCTCCTGTGGTACTGGGTTTGAACAAATAGCCCCTTTGGTATTCTAGATCCTACCTCAGAGTTGAAACCAATTAGCCTGATGTCAGTCTGTCTACAGTACTGTAACTGTCCTACATTGGTTGACAACAGAGTACTGGATCACTTTTGCACTGGTTGAAGGTTCACTGTTGATTTGTACCTTTAGCACCTTGTTATAGTATACAGTGAGGGTGAGAGAGTAAAGGTAGGTGATTAACCTGCTGTGATTCTTGTTTGGGTCACATCAACCTTAATTATTACAAGCCTTTGTTAATGAACAAATATATTTTAGGCCTAGTTTCACTTACACCTGAAATGCCACGTGTCCGCATGGGCTAAATAGTAAACTATAGGTTTTTAGCTTTCTACCTCCTCATAAGTTCAAGAAAGGGACTCTTATTTATGTGTACTTATGTTTCTTTTTTCCCCAACTTGGCGTGCTGTGATCCCCCAGTGTCATTGTATCTTTCCAATTATAGTCCAAGCATGTGTGATTATCCAGAAGTGACTAAAAGCCCTTTTTTTTCTCAAAATCCTCTGCTTCATTTTTGTGCACAGATGTGCCACATGTATTATAGTTTCAATAATCCATTTCTTTTCACAGTAAATCACCTGACAGCACAAATACTCTGTAGGTTATAGAAGAGCAAATAATCAGCACTATCAACGTGTTACTGACTTGCAGTTTATGCTAAAGTGGTTGGTTTAGTACATGAGTGGTTTTGTCTAGTGAGTGTGAGATGATTGTGTGACTGGTAGACCCTCTGCCTCCTCTTGCATCAAGTCACTGAATGGTCTCTACGTTCTCAATCATGTTAGAACTTTAGAATAGAATTAGTGTCTGACATAGGCCAGTAATTGAACCTGCAAGAGGATGCAATGTGTTTCTGTGTCTGTAATACATGCATATCAGAACAATTTATTTTGCACAAAAGAGATGTCTTTTCCTGAAAATTTGACAGGGAGCAGTGTATTTTGAAATTTCATTACTGCTGGCCTTTACAGTTACAGCTATTTAAAATAAATATATTGTTATTCAAGTGATAGAGTGCAAATTTTAGAACCTGACTGTTACTCTTTCAAGCCAATGAACATTAATGGACAACGACTTAACATACTTTTTTATATCCCTATATAGGAGCACATGCACCAGATTCATGGAGGTACCTTGTGTATGTGCAGTATGCTTCCTTGCAGGGTCTGTGTAATCAATTTGATGAGAAAACCATGCACTGGAAAATCAAGTTGCAGGTTGCATCTATACTAATTAGGTTTATGTGATGTCACTTTAATTGGAAATACATACTGCACAAATCTGATGAAATTATTTGGACCTGGCTTATGTTTCAGTGTTTCCTCAGATCGCCAGTTGCAGCTACAAATGACCCCAATGAAGTCCTGATCAAAACACCTAATTATTTACAGAAACAATGTATAGGACTGATGGCAACTGTAAATTTTAGTTCTAATATGCAAACCTCTGGGCAATGGTGTTAAGCAAACAGACATTAAAGGGTTTTTAAAGGTTTTCAAAGCTTTACTGCTCTGCTCCCTGTACAATTGATTCTAAAGGCTGAGCAGAGAAAAGTTTTACATCATTCTTCTAATTTTACATTTAATTGTAAGCTTGCACAACTATGACATGCGGGGAAAGCCGGTTTGTCTTTACTGTGATTATTAATGCATTATGTAATTCTTTAAAAATAATAAAAGAAGCAGAAGTTTTTTTTTCTTTTTATTATTTCTCTTCTTTGTCTCTTGGTGATGCACGCATCACCATACATCTAAATACATTATGCATTTTCATCTGCAGAAGGAGTGTCATAACTGCTCTTCGTACACAATAGGGTTTCATTGTTCCCTGTTTTTCGGACAGTTGTAGGTATACTGTATCTGGCCAACAGTTCACACAATAGGAATGATTGTAAGAAAATTTATGCATGGAATATAATTGTTCATGGGGGCAGTGGAGCAGCATCATCCAATCTAGCAGCCACAAATAGCAACCTCTCAGCAAACATTTCATTACTGCTGACAAGTGTACGGTGGATTGTAATTGGAGATATCCCCTCATCTAAAAGCCCTCCTTACTTCACCGACTGCCTTCTCTAATACTCCTTTTTTTTTCATCATAAACTTCTTCGTGGGGTGCTTTGTGTCCCCTGATGATATCTCGCAATTGTTAATTTAAATTCAAATTTTTGGTGTGTGAAGTTAATTAGTTGCATAAGCCAATAGCAAGATAGGCCAGATTTGGAGATGGGATCTTTTGACTGTGTGGCACTTCGCTGATCTGAGATACACACTGGCTTGGTTTTGTTTTGTATTAGACTGCTCTCAAACTGTATTATCACTGCCTAAAAGCTTCTTTAGGGCTGAACTAATCAGAGCACAGGGCTGTGTAGACATCAGGTGAAATGTTCCTTCATCAGTACAGTAGAGGCTGTTTTACAGGCAATGGCAGATGGATCCAAAGGAGAAGATGAGGGGGAGGGGGGTTGAATTTGCCTTAACTGAGTTTTATATTAATGTAGTTCTTTTGCTTGACGACATAAACAGGCCTGAGGTCAAATGGATGTGGAATAACAGATGAGGAGTCCAGTAGACCTATGTGTGCATGACTTAACACATAGGTCTGACTGTCAAGGGACGGCACACTAGGACAAAGGACAGTAATCATATTCAGGATAAGGATGCACAATTAATCACACTGCAATTATAATCACAATATCAGCCTCTCCAGTTATATAATCACAGAAGGCTGCAATGTAAATGTGCAATTTGGGTTTTTTGGAGTCATCTAATTTACAGAATAGGATATAAACACAATCTGTTGCATGATAATAGGTCCCGTGTAGAAAAAAAAATGAAAAAGTCACACCTCGGTTTTGTATTTTTTTGATGCTATTTATTTTTTAGAAAGTGTTTTTATATCTTTATGCTTAGTTTCTACATTTGACTTGACATTTCTAAATGAGTAATTTTTGTTAGACAAATCGACTCAAATCTCAATTGCAACTTAAACTACACATGTCCCTACACGTATAACTATGCTGTATTGATCTAGGATAATAATGCACTTCTCCTTTTAATACCCAAAAAAGCAACAATACTTTCTGAAATGTCACTGGCTGCACAGAGAAACAGAATCAGCAGAACTATGTAGCAGTGCAACCATGGAAGTGTATTCAAATTATTTGTGGGTGTGCAGTTGTGATTTTAACCTGCAAAGTACATTTGAATGTCTGCAGAAATTTAAAAATCAGCAAGATAAGATGCCACGAGGCGAATAAACAGCCCCAACGCCACTGCAATTGTGTCGTCACTATTTTAAAATCACGGTTAAAGATTTTTGCCGTGCAGATGCAATAAGCCCAACAAACATCAGCAGCACTATCAGGTATGATCGACTGTGCATGTTGACCACGGAACAAATGCACGTGTCTTACCCCGGACGTCCTGCAGATGGCAGACGCACCATTCCCCAGGACGGTCTGCAGATCTGATCTGAGAGCGGTGCAGACAAAGAACACCACGGGGCACGACGGCTTGACATTTGAAAGCAGTGGGACCTGCTGTCTGGAGCAGAGTCTGTGCAGTTTATAATAGGTATTCGTGCAATACATTTAATACCATTATTATTATTGTAGTGGTAGTAGTAGCTTAATGAGGATAATAATCAATTTGTAAGTTTACAAGCTTCAAACTATATCTTATTTTTATGTGTTTTATGTGAAATGTTCCTCTTGCGATGTGCGCGTGAAAAATACGGGCCTATTTACGCAAACAAGCGCGCGCGCTCTCACTCCTCACGTGCACATTATGTGCAAGTCCACAAAAACAGGGAAACTTTATCCACGTCCTACTGGTGAGCAAGTAATAGTAAAAGTCTTCACTAAGGACAAAACAAACAACACAAGGCAGCAGCACGTCAATTAAATTAAGGGATGTGGGGGACAGAGGAAGGAGGAGGGGGGTGTAAATGAACAAAATGTCAAATACACATATTAAAACTTAAATGAAATCGCCGCAAGGATGCAGACAGACGAGGAGATTAAAACTCAAAGGGATACCAAGTCTGTGTGCCCTGGGGTGGTGATACTGTAAGAGATGCAAATAGGAAAACTGAGTACCATCCTCTGGAATAATTTCTGGGTAAACTACAAAGACAAACGATTGAAAAAAGAGTTTTGAGTCCAACAAATAGCAGAATATGTGTGGTTTATAAAGAGCGAGTCAGTATTAAGCCAATGAAAATTCAAGAAATACTGAAAATTCTAACAAAGGGCACAATCTGGATGCCGTCACTTGCACTACTTTGTAAATTTAAATCACAAAACAGGAGCCATATGGATAAGTGACATGTTGAATTTTTTTTTTTTTTTACAGTTCACTGTAAAGGATATCAATTGGACAAAAGTGTCAATTACAACTGTATTTCTGAGGTTACGGTTCCTTCCTTATATTGTGCTTATATCATTAGAAAAAGAACAATTTTCACAGGCACGGCTAATCACCTTTGAGAGAAAGAGTGGGTGGTGACATCAAATTGAACCGTGGAAATGGAACAGGAATTAGATGCACTTAGCCATCACATGTTAATGGCAGCAATCAACAGCCAATTACCCAGCGTACTTGAGTACCTTGACAAGTGCAGGTGTACCCTACAACTAACACAGGCCTCTTTCATACATTTCCATAAATTCAACAGTAAACTCCCTTACTGATTGAGCATGCATGTTCATTGAGTTAGCAATTAAGCAATATTGTTAGGGAAGTGTCAAGTGTAAATTGTAAGGAAAAATCCCTTAAGGGCAACAATAACATGTACTGTATTTTATGTGGATGCATGTAAATCAATAAAGCCGCTATTTGTTTATATTAAAATGTCCTTTTGCTGTTATGGCCTAGAGAAATAGCCACTACCTAAACACGTGGGTTGATTTGAAAATCTATAAATGAGTGTTCAGAAATGTGTGGTATTCTTGGCTTGTTATTTTTTTGTACAAGTGGACACTGCAGCGGTGTCACTGCCTGGCGTGGCCCTCATTGTGAACATGATCTAGGCTGAATATCTGCTGTTGATACTGATGATCTCTGTCACAGGGGTGGATTTCAGGGCTTAGCTGTGGCTGCTGCCCTGACAAATCTAGAAAAAGCACACACGGAGGCACACATGCACATTCGATGAACACATCAGCCCCGCACATGCTGTGAGGCCAGCGTCCTGATATGACCCACTTTGATTATTCTGTCCTTAAGCAACAGGTGACGGGCTTCCCTGGATGTCATCTGTGTCATTGGCCTCTGTTCAGAGACGGCATTCAGGACCCAGGGAGAGCTGGCTGGCAACATGCCCGATCTACAAGTGAGCTGTCCTATCATTGACATCAAGTAAGCCGAAGATGTCATGTCTTCATCTTGTGAGAGTTCAATCCCCCTTTCAGGATGGATCAAGCTCTCTGTCGCTCGAGAGAGGCTGTGCAGATAAGTGTAGCGGGTCATACTTCCTCCAGGGGAATGTCTGCAAAATTGCCCGTGGGATAGAGGCATGCTTAATAAAAGCTGCCTTATTGATGATCCCGAAGCAGTAAATTGCACCAGTGTGTCTGTGAATTGCATGTCCTCATATATGAGAATTTAAATGTACATCCAAAAACCCTAATCGAGGAGCGCAGAGCCAATTGTACAAATATTCTCTCCTATCTCTACATGTCTCTCCGCAGAAATGTGCTTGGTACGAGCCCTGCATGGCCTGATATTCAGGCTACAGTCCATCTGGTGGAAAGCACTGCGCGCTGCAGCAGAGCCGAGTCCTGATCTCAGCAGCTGGGAGACACAAACCACACTGGAAAGGTTAGCGAGATGTAGGAAAAATAACTCATAGAGAATGTGTGGAGGTGTCTCAGTTGTCTTTTTAAAACTAAAACCATATCTGGGAGAGGGAAATCATTTTTATAAAAACACAGTTTTAGAAGAAGTACAGAAGATTTGAATTTACTTTGTGTTCAGATGATTTTAGTTTTGTGTATTAACAGTTTACCTTTGTGAAATAATGGACACCTGATGACTAATCGTACAGTCTTTACATGAGGAAAACATATTTTATCATGTTTGATATATTACAATATGACCATTGACAGTCCATTAGCTTTTAAGAATGACCTGTTCGTTTCCTCCTCTTTCTCTCTCTCTCCCTCTTTTTTTGCCCTCGAGCTACTTGACTTGTTCTACTTGACTCCTGAACCATTTTAATATCAGGCTGCCATGGGTTTCCTTCCTGTAAGCCAGTGTCTTCATATTTCTGTTTCTGCCCTCCCAGAGCGGCAGATAAATCTAGAGTGCTAAGCGTACTGTTGGTATACAGTATATTCGTATCAGTGTATATTAATAGAGTTAATGACCCTGTTAATGACCCTTTTAAACACCATAGAGACTGTGCAGGTTGCACAAATACTGAGAAAATATTTTGGATTATTCTGACTATGATGTTTGTAGAGATCTTATGTTTTAATTTCAGAGGCAGATGTAATTTTGAGTTTATTTATAAGGACTGTTGTATAAAAAACCTTGCAGAATTCAAAAGGCTCACTCAGTTTGGGGATAAATGCAACAGCTAGTTAACAGTTTATATTAATCATTTTTGAAATGACATCAATAAAGCAGCCCAATGGAAAAATGGCAATTAAGTATTTATTGGCCAAACGTGATCAGTATTGTCAGAGGTCATGTGTCGCCGTCAACGGTAGGGTGTGCGTTTGTCTATGATCCCACATCCAGTTTGTATTCCTGTGCATGTTAATCTCACTTCTTCTTTATGACAAACAGCACCTATAAAAGATGCAGCCTACCTCAGTTCCGTGCACCTCTCACACTCCATCTCTCCGTCACAGACACTTCATTGCTTACTCACATAGGAGTTCACAATGCTATATATTAATTAAGGGTTTCAGAAACAATAATGGTGACAATAAAGACAGTCCTCCCTCTTTGTCCTCCGCATTCTGCCGTCAGATGACATTAGGAGGCATGTGAGAAGAGATAGGGGAGGAGGAGGGGATGGAAGAGAGATAGAGCTCCTTCTCTCTGGAATGTAATCTCCCTGATGTTACATGGTGCAGCCTAAACTGATAAATTGCAGATTAAATGGCGGCCACACTCCACTTCACCCTACAGCCTACACCACACCCCCTTAGTTCCACACATTTTTGCTATTCACTGCCTTCTTGGCCTGTCAATTCTGCCTAATCGTGAGAGGCACTAAAACACCAGGTCTTGACAGAGCCAGATCAAGAATGATGAACATCTCTCAATAGCAAAAGACTCGTGCTCCTAACTCTACTAGAAGGCTCGCATCACTTATGCAGAAATCAGCAGCGTGCCAGCATCCAGGAATTATGCCTGCTGACAGGAGATGCATGAGGTACGCATTGTGCGGCTAGGGCAGCCTTGACAAGTTATAGTTAACTGCAGCAATGGCGACCCCGAACACAAAGGATACAGCGGCTTATTAATGGTGGAGCATCCATGTCAATAATCCCTGCTTTTGGGTTGTGTCCAGAGTCATGGATCTTGCCAACACAAGTGGCACACACAGGTTTTTACAGCATATATACACTTATTGTCACACATACACAGCAAAAATTTCCTCAGCCTGTTATATCTGGAATTATAGCCCAGAGAGTTATGCTATAGGAGTGTAAGGAGAGAAAATAAAAGCTGAGTATAAATATCAGTATATACATCTGTGTTTTAATTATTTATCTCTTTTCACAAAAAGCCTGCCTTGGGAGGCCCCCCCCCAATCTAATCCATAAGCATAAATACAAAGAAATAAGTCATTAAACGCCTAACTGCATGTTTCTGATGTCGTGTATGGAAATATTTGTAATGTATATTCTAATTTTTTGGAATAAATTAGGCAGAGATGCATTTCCATGTAAATTTATTCAAGGCAAAAGGAAGAGGAGTGTTGGGGGTGCGGTAAGATCTGCCAGATTATGCATAATTGTAGCATTGTAGCCCTCATTTCTACATCTAGCTCCGTATTGCGTGGTCATTAAAATCTAAAATAATGGCAACCTCACAGCTTCTCTGTCCTAATTGCCCCTTCCATACAATTGCCTTCTCAAGACAATATGATGAAGTGTGCTGTAGGATGTGTTAATAAGATGGCATTTCTAACTGAGGAGGACAGTCCTTTGGAGTTGCACACCCAGTGTATACAGAGGACCGTGACTTCAATCACTCACTGTCTTCCCTATTTGTTCACCTTTTTACCATTTGATGTCTTTGAGAACTGCAGTTCTGACATATCAGTAGGAAACTGGGATTTCAGCTTGTCTCTACTCATCTCAATATGGGGAGAAATCAAAGAGTGAAAAAGGCTCATTAATAAAAGGCAGGTCTCTTATCCACTCAGAGGATGGAAGGAAATTTTTTTAATGAAATGCAACACGTTACCTAACTGCGCGGATGCATTAGGAGCACAGTACACATTTCAAAGGAAAATATGCATGCCTTTTAAAAATAGTATCTCTCAATTGAGCCCAGATATGAGTGAGAGGGAAGGAAGGAGAGATCAGTCTTTGTGATGATGTGTGAAAAGGGCAAGCTCTTCGCCCAGCATGTACTTTTCCTCATTACCTTTCATTTGGCAACTGAGCATCTTCTACTCGATACAAAATAAACAGTGAATACAGTGCGAGGATGTCAGCCGTCTGTGGCTGCAATGGAACCCACAGGTCCTTATCTGAGCATATTTGTAAACACACCCTTCAGACTGAGAGCTTTAGTTACACTTGCGTGATAGAAGGTTATTATAATGTGTTTAAAGTGTCCCCCCCCAGTGGACATTCTGTCCACAGTGAGACTTGGTGGACTCATCATCAGCAGTTTTCAGTCCTGGTCTGTTGTGTCCCAGAGTGCACTCCTCACAGCTTAACCCACCCAAACATTCTCTCAGCTCATTCTGTCTCTAACGGTTAGCCATGCTTCATCTCCACATCCTTAAAAGCAGAAATTAATGACAAGCACAAAGCTGCTCATTTATAATTGCTTCATTATACTGTTGTGTTCTCCTGACAATAATAGTGTTGCTGGTGTTTTTCTAATTATATGGCATTTTTTTTGCTCGTTATCAAGGACTTCAGGTAATTGTGGAGAAAATAATGACTGCCTGCCTGCTTGCTTCCTCTGCCTCTCATGGATTGCACATCACAAACAGTCTCAGTGCAACCCAGAGCCTTATCAAGGAGGTTGTTGGGTTGCCTTTTAAAACTGACTTCATTTATACCACTAGTCATCAGTGGCCCAGTGGCTCAAGCGTCTCTAATGAGCAACTCGTATTCAAGTGTTTAACTCGAGGTTTATGACAGATTACAATTAGCTTCTATTTCTGTTATATGAATCTCAGGCGTTCTCAGTATATGTCTTAATATGTTATTATTTCTCTTCTTTGAGCCATTTCTTTGAAATCATTGAAATAATCCTTTTCTTTTTAGAAACTATTTAAAACACAAATACATAGTATGAAGTTTAAACAGCTACAACAAACTACATTCTGTGACCATATATGTCTGATATGAGAAGTCTCAAATATGATTTGCAGAGGTGATGATAACATCACTAATAATGCTGTCTGTGTAGTGCGATTTCATTCAACTGTGGGGAGATTAGTGATTTGCATTTAATACCCGGTGTGCTCTGCTGTTCCTTTTTCATGCAACATTGCCGGATATGGATGATGACATTACAATAATTAAAGAACATTATGGACAGAGGGCGCCTTGCTATTTGCTACCATGTGTAATGGCGGCCAACACTGTTATTTCTATTTGAAGAATGCATCCAAGTGTGAAATAATAATACTCCCTCCAGGAATACCATTTTCATATTTTATTCGTCAATATAAAAAGATGAAACTGAAAAACATAATAAAAATGAACTCTCACTCTTCATTTCCATCCTTCTTTCTTTTGTTTTTTTTAATTCTGCTGTTGCAGCATCCAGCACCACCGCTGTCTGAAAACCTCAGAGGCGGACTTAATTAGTTGCTAAGAGAAAGCTGCCAGTGGTGGGGAGCTAAGAGAGTGGGGCAGATTTTAGTTTGCTCTGAACTTTGCTAATTATCAGGTAGGATGTAATTTTCTTCACTCCCATGAGGTGCCCAACAGAGAGCTGTACAAACTAAAAGGAAAGAAACAAGGCTAAGCCCTGAAAGAGTATGAAATATTGACTTCGCCAAACAAATCCTTTTGCTACTATTTCTTCTTCCACATCACTAAGAATTATTTTTTTCCCATCATTTCTGGAGGTGTGCTTATAGTCTAATGCCATGACACATTATGAACACTACCTGAGAGGGTGTGGGAGAGGACATTTGCACCAAGCGGTGATCATGGACAGGTGGAAACAGGATGTAGTATTGCCCAGAATGGGAAAGGCAAGCGCAGGGCGTATATCATTTATATCCAGAAATGTCTGAGCAGTGACAGGGACTGTGTTTAGCAGGTTCCTATCCCACATGCATCACATTATGATTCTGAAGTGCCTCAGACGAAAGAGGAGGTTGAATTGCCGTTGACCTGAGTGAGCTAAAATGACATAGATTCAGACAAATAGAGCACTGAGCTAAGCGGTAAAGCAAGATGGATGTCTAGTGGCAGCACATCTGCACATGCTCTCCCTCTTTCTCACTGTGTTCATTTGGTAACCCTCAAACTTTTAAGATATTCCCCAGATACATCACATCTAAGGCTGTCCGAAGATACGCTTAATAGGCATGCATCAAAGCAATTTAAAACTCTAAAAATTACGCAATTGCTCGAACAACATCCAGAAACACATTGCTGTTATTGTTCCTCTGGTGCAGAGTACATCTTCTAACTGCGGACAACTTGCCATTAAATTTCAGGACTTCTCAGGGAGAGCTCTCTGTGTTCTAAAATGTCAGTATGAAGTTTTCAGAGTAGCTTTTACAAGTTTCCAGTTTAAATCTTGGCAGGCTCTTCTGTGTGTGAGTGTATCACCATGGTTGCAGCGTCTAATATGCACGCCCCAGTGCATTGAGAAAAGAGAGTACTTCTTCCTCACTTGGTTTAATTGTCCCTCAGAGACCTGTGGAATTGGAATCTAAGTGGAATACCAGTCTCTTTCTCCAGCCTCACCCGACACCCCCACTACCACCCCCTCCCTCTCTTCCTCTCTACGGGGTAGGAGCGGGCGTTCGGAGACTCTTGATTTGGCCCTGTCCTTATTTCATCACAGGCATCTTCTCAGCGTGTTCCTCTCTGTGGTACTTCAGCGCCTCAGCGTTAGGCTTTATTAACCCCCCTAAGCAAGAAGTACCTAAGGGAGGTCAGACACTGGTCGTTAAAAATCTATTGTGACTTGTCTGAAAAATGAATAAATGAGCACATTATTTCTTCCCGTTCCACAGCCCTGGTGCACTGTTTGTCTAATCAAGTGCGGGAGCGGGCAAAGTCAACCAGGGTTGACATGCACATTTTATTTAAGTTTTTGTCTGTCAGAGGAGTTTAAATGTGTAATGAACAAAGGAGTGGTGATTTGAAATATAATCCCATTACACTGATGAAATTACAAAGACGGCGAGAGTTCACAAATCATGCTCATTGTTTTGTATCATGAGCGATGCCCCTGTTGAGGTTGTGGCGAGAGTAGGAAGGGCAGACCATGAATGAATAGTGACAGCACTGTAAGGGGATTGGGAGCGCAGCACGGGCCGGCCTCGGTGCACTTCCCTGTACTGGGAAGTGCTTTGTTTGCTAAAGGGCTTTGTTCTGGCTGCTGCTGCTTGGTCAGAGTAGAGCTGGGCAAAAAAGGTCTTGCATTCTTCTTCTACATGTCCTACTGACAAATTAAGTGAAATCACTTGATGTAATGTGCCAGAGATTTGCTTCTGTCTACATTAATCCTCCCCGCCAGCTAATGCGAGTATTGAAGTATGGACAACATCAACAAATCATGATTGAACTGTTCATTTCTCTTTTTGTGTCATGCTTGTAAGATTGTGTCTTTAGGATTAATATAGTTGGGAGTACAGAGGCTGCAGAAGCCCTTTGATGTCTGCCTTTGATAAGGAGGGCACTAACAGTTAGGCCCATGGCTTCGAAAAAGTTGCAACTAACTCTAGGAAAAAAGTATCGGAGGAACTTGTTTTAGTTTTCTACAGCTTTAATTGGAAGCCTCATATGCCCCTTAAACAACATCATCTGAAGCTAATAAGACTTAAAAAGTACATCTGGCTCTAAAATGCTTACCATTTTTAACACTAATGAACTGAGGCATGCAGTAGAGATCGCCAAACTGCAGGGAGATGTACGGTATATTCTGGAGAATTCCCCTGCTGCTCAGGAGCTCATAAAACACATCTGAAGACAGGAACTTGTATCTGGTTATTCGTGTTTAATTGGAGGCACTGAGTGATGCAAACTAGGTTTTAATGCCCTCCCCTGCTGCCAGACTACAAGTAGCATCAGTGTTGCAGTCCCTTCTTTTCCATCTATCCTCACAGAAATGACCAGACATACTGCTAACAATGTCTCTTACACACTCCCCTCTAAATGTGGTATACAACATGCTGATATTAGATGCTAAATGCATTTAAATTCTGCAGTTTTGTTTTATTTCCTGGCATGTGAAGGGGTGCTACAGTACGAGGCAAGCTTGCCAAATATACACTGCTCTGACTCACAAGGGGACTTCATTAAATCTTGCTTGAGATTATTTTTGGTTTCTAATGCATGGCCACCTTAAGGTGTTGCAATTTATAATGTGGTATAGTGTCGCCAGGAAGTTGAGCTACTAAAGCTTTATAAGAGGACAGAAAAAACTCACATTGTGAAGTGAGAACACTGTCATCAGTGCGAACTATGTGTAATTATATCACACGAAATGAAATGAAAGTGAGGATCTTAAACTGAAAGAAGCATTTCATATTACTTTTCTTCAGCTGTTTTGTGTGCTCTCCAGCCAGTTGTGTCAATTGTCCAGTTTTGGTTAAATGCTGGACACAGCATTCTGTCTTGTGCTGTTGCATTTTCTTGAGGACTTTGATCTTCTCCATGTACAATATAATAGCTCATCCTATAAACATGAGAACAGATTGAATAAAGAATACTTTGCTTTCCCTTGGCCCTGGAAAACAGTTCTGTCATTTGCTGTCCACGCTCATCTCAGCTCCGAGCCGGCTGTGGCGCCTTTATTCAATGTGACAGAGGAGGGCTGGGGACTCTTTCTCCTGGCACCCCGGTACGCGCCACACTGACACTCTCCTCTGAAGTGCCACATTAATTCTAATAAAGCACTGCCTTACCAGGGCCCATGAAGACCATGGCTGTTGGGGGGAGGCATGGAGGGCAGACGCTGGTATAAATACCAGGCTTAATGAAGGGAGGCAGTGGTGGCGCAGGTGGTGTGGCAGTGCAGGTGGCACCTCTCACCCCCAGGCTCTTGGGTGAGTCCACTGCCACTGCCACTCCAGGGGGCACAGCAGCAGAGATTGCATTTTAATTACCAGGTACACCTTGTCCTCCTGATGGGTCACCGCCTTGGTGGGAGTCTGCAGACGTGCCTGTTTTCAGACCTGCTTTATATCTACCTGCATGTTTACAATGAGATACTCCCCTAAACCTTGTAGTGTAATGCCTGAGTGTGAATAGGGAGCTTATTGTTCATGCTTGGCCTGTCACCACTCAACATAACTAATTCTGTGTATGGGAGAGACCGGCATCTTCTCTGAATTATGTGCACCTCTCTCCCTGTGGGGAGGCATCCATCCAGCCCCAGTCATTGCTAACCCTCCCCTTGAGGAGTTCTATCCACAAGGAGGTCCACACCTGTTTCCCCCACCCCTCCTCCTTACTCTGGAAAAATCATCTCTTCCCTCTTTCAGTGGTAACTCAAAACTCTTGACATTTCAAATGCTTTTTTAGTTAGGGGTTTGAGTTTTGTCCAAGTGCCTTACCTGTGTGAGAAATGGATTATGGTTTTATACCAGCCATCCCTTCCGTGTGTCAAGACCCCGTGCAGATGGGTGATGTGAGGGCTTGGTTGGGGGAGAAAGGAAGTGTGTGAGTTTGTGTGTGTGTGTGTGTGTGTGTGGGGGGGGGGGGGGGTTGTATGTCCAGGACATGTGAAGACACCACCACCCCTCCCCTTAACACCCCTTACCTCTCTGGGGATGCCTCTGTCAGTGCACACCAGCACTCAGCAGCACAGATGTTGTTGCATTGTCTGGAGCACCAAAGCCTGGATCAGCCCAACTGGGAGCTTCCACTCATTAGCTATTGTCTCTGTGTGTCTGACTAGGCCTTTGATGAATGCAGCAGTTACCCGAAGATCAGACACCAGACAGAGAGAACAGAAAACAAACCATCTATCCATCTGCAAGATACAGTTCAAAAGATGATACTCTGCTACTGTATGTTCAGCATGTTCACTGGATGCAAATGACCATCGCACATTTATTGCAAAATACAAATTCATCGATGGTTTCTCAAAAGTCCACCCATTTACATCCATAGGGAAAGCACATCTCTGTGTTTGTCTTTTAGCTTTTTTGCCATCAACGTATAGAATATCATTTTAAGCTTTGTATTTACCATAAGGAGCATTGGCTTTAAGCTCCAGAAAATAAAAGGGCACCGTGTCGGCCACTTGGAAACTCTGCTTGTGTCTTTGCTTACTCACCCAGAGAAAGGCCATACTATTATTTATTTAATTCCCCCTCCTTCTTTTTCTCTCTCTTCCCCTCTACGCACCCAGCCAGTCAACCAGCCAGCCAGTCAGCCAGCCGGGCTATGAACACATTGCGGGGCCTGAGGGCAGTACTGTGGACAACCTGCGCTGTGTTCACATGGCTGAGCAGAGAGCGAGTGAGAAAGACTGGCACGCTGAAACCAAACAGGTGTATGATTCAGAGGCGTGAGCTGTGAAGGGTGAATTTCTTATACAAGTTAATGTTGCTTTTGGAGCAAACAGCAGCTTGGATCTGTCCCAGGAAACATTTACATGCATTGTGACTGTTTCCTCAATAAGCCAACACATTTTCATTGTTGGTAGGGAGTTCATCAAAGTAACTTTAACATCTCACTTTATTATTACAGAAAAAAAATCTACATGTCTACCTTGATTCATAGCTCCATAAAATAGATTTGAGCTGTCCAGTCATCTGCGGCTCTTTTTAGATGACTTATAACTTTGTTTGCGGGCCTCTTCACTTAAACAACATTACCCTTTTATTCATTATTTGAGGTCATTTTATTATGGCTGTAAATTGCAGGAGCAAATCAGTACTGTCTGGTAACAAAGTAGAGCAGTAACATTAGAATTATTATTGAAGTGTAACTTTATCCCAGCTATGATGATGAGACCAGAACTTCTGTAAAGTGTAATAGATTTATGCAAAAGTATTTATATATATTTTTATATTGGTTAACCTGGTGGCTTTGTCGCCGCCTCAGCTGTCAGACTAGTTGTATTTCTGTCCCTATCTGACTTGTTTTTAACAGAGTAGGATTTTAAGTGCATGTAAATACTGCAGGATGTTCATGTTTATGCTATGAATAGACAGTGTTGGTTTATTGTAATAATAATAATAAAAAGAAGAAGACACCCAAAGCACTTTTCAGTGAATCCATTACTTATTCACCCCACAGTCACACACTGGTGGTGGTAAACTACATCTGTAGCCACAGCTGCCCTGGGGAAGACTGACAGAAATGTAGTTGAACTTCCATTCATACAAGGCAAAGTTTCATGAAACTTTCATTCATACAAGGCAAGGTGGTGAAGTGCAGAATGACTGGGATGGAGCTGGGTTTGAACCACCAACTGCCAAATTATGGGATGGCCTGCTCTACCTCCTGAGCTACTGCCACCAGCCATTGTTTTTAGTTTGCTTTGTTTGTAAGGCTGATTTTTTCAGAGCACCTCTCTGTGAACTGAAACTCAATTTTGATGTCCAGCATCAATAACTTCATACAATTTTGATTTAACTTTTTCACAGTAACTTAAATAAAAATTTTTACTTAATAAATATATAGTGAATGACAATTAGAAACTTATGGTTGCAGTCAATATTTTTGTATATTCCCTTTCTCTTAAATAACACAGTGTATTATAACATAGTTTCACCAACAGACCTCTCCACACTTTACAATACAGAAATGACATAATGCCCCGGAGGAGTCTCTGAGGAAGTGGACATAAATCTCCGTTCAGTCAGATCTGCAAGGCCAGACCTTGGGGTTAAAATAAGAGACCATATTAGTGGTTATTAAGTGAAAGTTTTCAATCGATAGCCAGAGAGACGTAATCAGGGAGGGTTTAATTGCAAAGGGTAAGACATCTATTCAGGTTATTGCAGGAGCTGTCCAGAAAAGCTTCATTTTACCCAAGTGTCTCCCACAGACCATGTGACACCAGCTGACCTCCTTGAAAAGTCAGTGCTTGCATAGTAGAGGTCTAAGTGATTTCATTCCACTTTCATTTAGGCACATTTGTATGACTCATCTTTCCACAGATACCCAACCTATTAACATCAGTGCATCACACAAAATATAAAAATGTGTTTTTGCAGTCCACTCAGCACAGCATCCCCCTATCTAATATGATTTTAAATGTATTATTTTGCATGTAATACCACAGTCTGCTTTTTAAATGTTTTTTTTAAAGACATCATGTCTTTATTGCAAAGGTAAAAATAAGGCCAGCGGAATGTGTATCTTGCTTCCAGAAAGAAAGGCAAACTTAAGAATCCAACTTGTTTTTATGACACTGAATTCTCTAAAGCATTAACCTTTGGAAATGAGATTTACATCTGCATGCATCAACCTCCACCAGGTAAATAAACACCTGAGAGACCCCAAACATCCATGAAAATATTTGACTCTGGTTATATATCACCCATAAATTACTGCTCATGCAAAAATGAATCTCTGCATATGATCCATTCTTTTTCTATGCCACCCAGTATATCACAAGAGAAAATAAAGCACACTGATATGATATAAACTAAAGGGATTTTGAATAATACTTCGGCATTAATCTCTTGAAAATTCACTGTATTTTTTGCTAATAGGTCTCGACTCAATAAAGTGTCCCAGTGTTTAAATATAAGGATTCAGCATTACAGACAAATTGGATTCTCCCTAAGAAAATTGGGCACATTATTCAGTGCAGTGGTTTTGACTCCTATCTTATTTAAAGAGTCTGTGCTACATTATGTTGTATGATCATAATAGACATGAAAAGCCATTCATTCCTAAAGGAGTCCTGGTCTATGGTTCTGCAGCAGGCTGTTCATTTCTGGCTCCATGTGCTGCCTGATCACCAAAATCCAAAGGCGACTTATTGCAGGGAATTTCATGCCATGAAATGATGATGATGTGAATGGATGGCTGATGCCGCGTCAAATCCAGTAGATGTCAGTAAATTGGAACATATGTTACTTAAACTATAACATCATGATAATTCTCCTCCAAGATGGCTCATAAAACTGGAATTTATTAGGCTAAATCTAGGGTGATGATAACATAGATATTTTTAATGGAAGGTTAATGTGAGAATCAAAAGATAAAAATGGACCCTTTGGCCTTGTATCAGCTGCTTTCAACAGCGATGTGCTAAAATCTGAACATTTTTTATGCACCGTGGGGTGTTCCCCTTTCATTACATTTTATAGCGCAAAGCATAAAAATATACAGAACATTTTCATGGCTAATAAAATCCTAGATCTTTACATGATAAGCAGAATGGAGGCACACTGTAAAGGAAATCTTGCTGGAGCAAAGCTTCTGCAAAATATTCCCTATGCTATTTGTCCCAGTGCTGTCCCACCAGGATGAGGAGTGTGTTCAGCTGCTTGCGAGCCATACCTCCTCCCAGCGGGGACCTGGAAAGCCTGCTCTGACACAAGCACACAGCGCTTCTTCTATTCCCACAGACGCACTTTTAAAATAGGCCACATTGGAGAAAACATGACTTTTCACTATTCTAATAAATGGGACCCTGCCTGTTTATTATTAATGACATCCCAGCACACTTTTCAGATTTGGTTGGTGTTACGCCATGTGAGTAATTTATATTCATGCCAGCGTGAGAGCCTGCATGTGTATGCTTACTGTCTTTTTACTGTCAGCTATGTGTAGTAGTTCCATGAAATTTTAATGTTTACCAGGTCAGTCCTGACCTTCTTAATCCTCCTGGTTATTAATACGGTAAAGCCAACACAGAGGAACAATTAATCAAAAACACCTCTTTTCTTCCTTTTTCACCTTTCATACATATTAATTATATTCAGCTGCCTTGGGCTGAGGAGTGCATTAACATGTATGTACCAGTGTAGAGAAATAAGTCAAAAAGCAGAACTGCTCTGCCCCTACAGCGTGAGGTACTTCCCAGGATTAGCCTTATGAGGCTGAGTGGCAGGAACTTGAACATGACAGAGCACTGATACACTTTCTTGTCCAGACAATTATCCGTGCCCTACTTTTAAAGCTAATTCTACACGGGCCCCCCAGGTTGTGTGTGAAGCATCCTGGTGGGGGGGCAGCAGTGGAGGGTGTCAGTCACAGGAGGACCAGACTGCCCCGGAGCAAAGCTGCTGGTCTCTTCTCAGAGGGAGGGGGCCGGTTGATTGAAATAGAAGTTGAGATGTAGGACACATAAATAAAGAGATTTTTTTTCCTGGAATACACTTCCCTCTTCTCACATTTACATAATACTCTACCATGCACACCATCACTTGTATCAGCCTCAAGGTTTATGGCATCATGTGATGATGCATGTCTCTGCACGTTTTGGCCAGTACTTCACGTCAGCTTTCAAAATATTAGCACAGAATACCACATTTATTTTTAGAGAAATGTGCATATGGTCATAAACAGTACACATGCTCCTAATTTCTGGCTATGTGTGAAATCTCACTGCATTGTACCAAGAGGAGGAAGGCCTGGTTTCCCTCACGCTGTTTAGGCTATTGTACTTGCACATTGCATGACCTCCAAGGAGAGATGGAAGACAATGTGAATGTGCTGGATGAAAGGGCATCAGAGAGCGGCTGCGTCCATGGGTGGGGGAACGGGGAGGATGGGAAGCAGATGGCAGTGGCTCTGTCCCATCAGCACAACAGAAGGGGGATTCAAGATGGCCACAGGCCCCCTTACATTAACAGCATTCAGAGAGATGCCTTATCATCCCGCCAGTATGATATGTTTTTAACAACATCCAAACCCCCCAACCCCTCATCACACCACTGGAGCTGCTGAATCAATCATCTGGGTACTTACAGCATTACATTAAAGTCAAGGGTAGAGTCTATCGCATAGAGCCTTAAAATGGGATCTAGATGGGGGAATGTATTCCTCAAAATGATACAGAATAAAACCAGGATTAAGATGGTGGGGCATGACCTGCCTGCTACCGGCTCCTGGTTGACTATGAATGAGGCTGCAGCCACTGAGCAGCTTGTCTGGGAGATAACCTTCAGCATCCTCCCAGCCCTTGCCTCTCCTCACAGTGTGAAGAGCATGCACTGAATAGGTGCTAATTAAGCTTTGTGAATATAAAAAAGATGCCATACTGTTACAAGCAGATGATGCACAAAGAAAAAAACACACATGTGCTACATTTTTAAAGCTGTCAAAACATCAGAGTTTACTCCACCAGACTGTATTTCTGTAAGTGGAAAGAGACTATTTTGGTTGAGAAATATATATGTATATAGCCACCGTAAATCAGAGGTTGAATCTAAATTGCTCATCTGATGACTTTTCCCCATGCTGCATAGTTCATCATACAGGCCAGTGACAGAGCAGCAAAAAACCAAAGAATCATGCATCTTTGCGAGTAGAAATTAATAAAAACACTATGTCAAGGAGGCAGAAAAAATGGCTTCCCCTAATGGATTCTCCACAGAAAACAGCTTTTAGACAATCAATCTTTTCTTTGAAAGCCCAATTATTTAAGTAATTGTTCCTTACAACTGCCACAGGAATTTGTCCTTTGGACACTGTAAAAGTAAGCATCTTTTGTCACTCGTAAAATGGCTCATACCATTTTTATTGTACTCATTTAATTTCTTTGCCACACTTCTACTTAACACCCTTTGTCTCATTTATAAAACCATTCATTCTCTATTTGTCAAAGAACACACACGCAAGCACACACATACACACAGGGTTTGTAGTATTATGGCATAATACAAAGTCATACAGAGTGGACTGTCAATCAGAGCTTTGTTTACCGTGTGTAATAAACACCTGTTGACTGACAGGCTGTCACATCTGCAGCTTATGATGCTGGATTTTATTGTGTCATCATATATTCAGCTTTACCAATGAGACAAAACATGGTATCAAATGATGATAATAAATATATATTTGAAATGTTCCCTATATTAATCACGCTTCACGTCAGTTATAAAATTAATCATGCTTTGGCAGTTAATCTGTCATTTAAAATATGCCAACAGCTTTGTTACTCTAAAATAATGTCTTATTCTTTCATTTAGCAAAATCACAGTCACACTTCTCTAAATGTTAGATTAGCCAACAGATGATATATACATTGGTTTTAAATAAATAAATATAAACCATCTCCCACTCTTTCAGAACAATGGCGTAGTAAGATGGCACAAAACTACAATTAGTTACTACAATTAGAATTTCTGAAATTCTATTTGACCAATAGTTTTCATTCCTTCCTTCACAGTTTTCTGCTGATATCTGCAAACTTCTGGGATACATTGCATTTATGAACGATATCACACCACGTGGTCGTTATGTTATATATTTTACACTGCAGTGAGAAAAAAATATACCCTGTGGGACTGAGAAATGGAGAGTAAGGTGGGAGGAAAATGTCCGTCACTTTTTATTTGGCAGTATCCAGATGCGTGGTAATGAATTTGGGAACCACACAGACACACTCACACAAACTGGTGGACAGGCTGTCACCTTAGAGGGAAATTTTAGCTATAATATCCCGCAGTACAATTCAATGCCCTGTATATGTTGTTTTCTAAAGCTTAAAACTACAGTACTAAACTTGAAATGATTTAAAATTTTAGCTACATGATCAGATTTGTGATCATGGAACACAACAATGTTATTAAAAAGGAAAAAAATGTTCTAATGTACAAATGGTCTAGTAATAATTACATTATGTACATGATATGACTTCAGTTAAACAAACATACAATTTCACCCCATGTGCATTTCTTCCCTTCCATAAATACATAGGCCAACAGTCTTTGTAAAAATGCTTTACTTGCATCATTATTATAATTTTGTTTTGCTTGTTAGTGTCCAGGTTACTGACAGCCTGTAAAATACTGCTACAATTAGGCCTGGCAGCAGTGCCAGATGTTTCAGTGAGAGGAGAGAGGGAGATGTCAAAACACCTGTCTGATCACCACGGTGCACATGCTGCTGCAACCAGCAACAGTGCAACCAGTACTTGTTAGTTTAGTTTCCTCTTCAAGGCCCAGTCTGTGACTACACAGTGGCAACCTCTGCTGACAAACACAGCACATTTGTGTTTTCCTCTGAGCACTACTGTACATATGAGAAAGACTGAAAGGCAAAATCCATCCAGTTTAAGAACAATTCTTAATTTTGTATCTTTGTTGTGTGAATTTATGTTTCACTGTCGGATATCTCATACAGTTATACTTTGTTGCTTTGCTCTTGTCATTTCTCCCTCTATCATTTGGCTGTAACTACATATCAACATATCAATTTAAATTCCAGATTAATTAAATGTGACTATGTTTGGTAAATTATAACCTGATGTATCATGACAGATGCACATTAACACTGAATTTATTTGCTGATTATTAACAATATTAACTAAAGGTATGAGATATAAATAAAGCTCTCATCAGTTTTCAGGTGTTTTGAGTGATTGTGAACAAACTCAATATGTTTTACTCATTCGTTACTACTCTAGAATTGTGATAACTACGGTATGAGAGGTGTCACACTACATCGATTACAGAATAGGTTTCAGTACGTTACAATTAATAATACAGAATCACAACTGGCATCCCACAGGTCAGATCTGGGGTGATATTTGTATGGAATCTAGTTTGTAAAAAATTTATAATGTTTAGTGATGAGGCAAATTGGTTATATTCAGGGACAGGTATGGTGCAATTATTAGAAACAATAGAAAGGGATTGAGTTAAAAAAAATGAGTTGAAGTAAACAAGTCATAATGAATGAAAACAAAACTATATTTATGATGTTTGGTGGAATCAGGTCAAATTTGAAATAAAACTGAATACAAATGGCGTTGAAATTGAAATTGTGCATGAAACAAATAGGACTGATTATAGACCATGAACTCTGTTGGGCATTGCATATAAAATATATCAAATGTAAGTTCTCCATAGGTCTATTGTTATTCTTTATAAAATTAGGCATTTGTCAAACAAGATGTGTGCGTATACGGTACTGCTCACTTGTAATGCCAAATATGCCATATTGTCTTTAAATTTTGGGAAATGCACATAACCTGTAATTAAACCTAAAAAAGCGCTATTAGAAATAAAAAAAAAACATAAGTCTTGTTACCACTATCTATAAAATCTAACACCTTAATATTTAATGCTAAGCACAAAAAAAGCCATAAAATAGAGATACATTGATTTTCTGCTGTTTTTCAAAGTGTGTCCACTCAATAGCATACATAAACTCACACACACCACCACAAAATTCCATAGGAAGGTTCCAGAGAGAAATATCACCAGGGTAGGGTCTGTGCAGCAACTATAAATCTACCAGATTAGTAGATGAACCTAGATGATTTTAAGAAGGAAAGTTGCATGGTTTAAAAATAAAAGGCTCTCAGTTTGTGGTCAAAATGATTTAAAAAATAAGACAAGGGAATTGTACTTGAGGGTTGTTTTCACTGAAGCATGCAAAGTGAGAACAAATGTAAAATACAGATGTGTTTCTGTTTTGGGCATTAGTGAGTTGAGTTTCTAAAAAGCCTCAGCATTAAAATATTTAAGGATTGTAATGATGTGGAAGTGAATTAATTGATTTCATATAAAATAATTTGTAGGTGTTTTTTAGTTGTGTGGTGTATTTTGTAATTCTAAGTAATTCAATTAATAGGAACAGAATTAATAGGAACAGGATACGTTTGAATGACCTACTCCTTTTTAGTTATAGTGATGTGAAATGTATGTGAAATAATTTTTGTTCTATTACATATGTATAGAAGCAAAACAAAGGTCCTTAACATAAACCAAAAACTGTATAACTACAAACTGCAATGCTTATAGACAAATTATCATTGTAATATGCCTCTTCATCTTTTTTTAGTCAGTGTAAAATAAGATTGTTACTGTATATGTCATATATGTATGTAAGACTTACTAGTGAATTCTGATATCACCTTAAAAGCTCTAATGGAGAGAAATGTGCAGTGCAGTTACAAGTTACAGTCAGAGTAAAAACACTAATAAGCACTGAAAGATGTAGCTGTATTAACCTTATATTAACATCAGACCTTTACTAGTATACGTGTTTATTAAATTCTCATCGCTTGTAGACAGATATGCTAGTGTTACTCATCCTTTCAAGTGTTCATGTCAGTTACCATGGCAACCTGCTCAAACTGGGGATGAGATAAGGGCCGGAGCTGTGGCCTTGAGGGAGTCGTTAAGCATCTGTCTCCTGACTCCCCCCTTCAGTCTCTGTATGGAGGAGGCTGCCAGAGAGGCAGCACATAAACAACAAAGGTGGCTCACCCTTGCTCCCTCTCCAAGGGCTGACCATCATCATGCTGAGTTAACAGTGCCACCCATTACTGAACTTGAAGGAGATGATGTGCTTCAATTGAGGAATTAGAGCATGTGTGTGTGTTAGATGATTTTGAGGTTAAAAGTGTACGGTGGTTTTATCGTGCGTCAGTATTATATGTTAGTATTCCACACTGTGAAAATCCATCTTTATTGGGTTTATATAAAGTTTGAGATAAGCCAGTTCTGCCAGTCAAGAGAGATCTACACAAGCAAGATGGACATGAGGAACAACAAGTTGTTTTGAATTTTTGTGATTTGTGGCATCACACATCATAACCATTTTTAGTCAGGCTGCATCACAGGTTACAACCAATCATATTCAAGCTAAAATTAGCATTTAATATTTGTTTTCTGAAAATTGTCCACAAAAAGTACATCATTATTAGTCTGATTCCAGGTCACCTTGGAATGATCTGTGGTTCACCCAACTAGAGTGTATTCTGATTAAAGTTGGCAGATACAACACGTCACAGTGGAATCAGTGGCAGAGTTGCACGGAGACCCCAAAGACGTGTCACTGTAACACTCCACATGGGGACCTGTACGCAAAGATTAATCTTTGATATCACACCTACAATCTACAGTATGACACTAGTGTTTAGATATTCCACTTTTCAACTCTAACAGTATAACTGCTAGTGTAATAATTAAAATATTATGAAGGTCCCAAGTAGTGACACCTTAATTGACTGTATATTTGATATTAGCTACGTCTGTAAGGGTGTTTGACAAAATAAGGAGTGCTGATGTCCGTGCTGTGTGTTTGCTGGTTGTGGACCGGTCCAGTGTCTGTATTGTTTGTTTGTTCTATCTCTACTCTTTTCTTTTGTCTCTCCTCTGTCCACTAACCCCAACCGGTCCAGGCAGATGG
>JAQQAE010000054.1:0-49386 GCA_029823295.1 Pseudamia nigra | reverse complement strand
TTTTGAGTTATTTTGAGGGAACAATAAATTTACACTGTTATATAAGCTGAACACTGACTACATTTCATTGTGTCAAAATGTCATTTCTTCAGTGTCGTCCCCTGAAAAGATATAATTAAATATCTGCAGAAATGTGGGGGGTGTACTCACTTTTGTGAGATACTATATATATATATATATATAATTTTTAAAATATTTTTAATACATATATATATATGTATGTATTAAAAAAAACTCTTGAGTACAGTTTGTGCAAGGCTGCGACAGAGGCATTTGATGATCGCACAAGGACATTTAATTATGGACCCCATCTTAAAGCTTCCCCATCAACATCAGTCAGGATCATATCTGGAGGAGCTCCATGACCTCCGCCTCTGTCGCCCTCCATGAATCAAACCTTTCATTACATGCTGACACTCTTGTCCTGTGCTGAATGTGTGTACACCATGGGAAAGTGATGAGACATTGGAAACCTGATGAGTGACGGATAACCTACACTTGTGCAAAGGCTGGCCGACTGTGTAGCGCAGCTAGCATGAGGCTGGCCGTGCCCTCCCAGCCATGCCAACTGCTTCGTCTGGCAGACGCTACCATCTCAGCACAGCCCGTGCACCCTGGCCCCTTTCACCTGAGGCGGCAGACAGCCGGCAGAAGAAAAATCGCCTGCAGCAGATGGGGCCACTTACTTTGGCTAGCCCATCCAAGCATTGTGTCCTTGTCACATGTCAGTTACTTTTGTTTTCTGGTCTGACAACACTTCAAGAGAGGCTCTTTCAGTTTTGGGCGAGACACAAAAGGAAAAGGGTATAAGGGAAACAGACAAGGCCTCTCGTCGTTCTGGCTCAAATTCTCTGAAAGAGCCAGGACCAAGCAAAGAACCAGATTAAGAGCCAACAAAAGCATAGCACCCACAGCCCCACAAAAAGCAGTCGTGCACCCTACGGCTCCGTGAACCGTTCCTCTCCTTATAAAACACCTTGGGACCCCAGGAGGTGATAAAAAGAAGCGTCCTTACTCAGGGGAAACTTATGCAAAGAAAGTACATGTACAAAGGCCATTTGCAATTTTACAAAATGGCAGATATTATGCTTTTACTGAAAAATGAGGACATGCCACATTGTGTTGGAGAGGAAAAAGCATGGCAGGAGATAAAAATTGAGAAAAATCATGCTGGCCTGGTTTACGACAAATAGATAGCTCTATTGATTTCCCTTTTACAGTGACTGTCCATCCCTCACTGTTGTGATTACACTGACCTATTTCAGAAAAAAAAATAGCCGTCTATTATAGATTAAACCAAAATGCCCCAAAAGAAAATACTCTTTTTGTGGAACAAACAAACAGAGGAAGATGAAACATAACCTACAGTACAGAGGGAGAAAAAGATTGTGTCAATTTAGGTGTTCAGCTTTGCTCTGGAAAAAGGGGAAACAACGAGTTCCAGTGCCATGCTGAGAATCAAATAACATTCTAGAGAAAAAGCATTTGTGCTTAGTGGGGCCCTGCATTGTCAATTTCAATTCTGACACAAAGGCAACAACATTAAAATGATTATTATTGCTCAATTGCTACTGAAATGTAATAATGACAATTTTACAATCCCAGAATAATATTCAGTAGAACAATAGAGTATTGTATTCAATGCTAATCTGCTCTACACTGTAATACTGTTTGACTGCAACATACTACAGTGCAGTTCAGTGCTGTATGCTTTGTGCTGATGATTCTTCTGCATCTATGTGTATTGCTGTGTGTGCTCGTCTTGCTCCGTTATGTCTGTACTGTGTGTCTCACTAGACTATCTCTCTCCATGTAGCTCAGGGGACTCTGGCTGGCTGATCTTCATTATCAGCCCTAGCTTAACAATGTACTGGATGCACTTCCCACATGAGTGCAACTAACAAATCCCCACAGAGCTGAATCAAGGCAACAATGTGATGAAATACCTTCAAACAACCACTGAGCATGGAACACTGAGCTATGCAGAGACAACTCACACTGCCCCGGGCGATTCCACAGGAGTGCGCCTGTTGCCAAGCAAAATTAGACAGCAACTGGGACATATTATTCTCCTAAATTGGCAATGTACAGCACTATTAAGAACCATAAATCTCATGTTTGATTAAGTGAAAATACTGCAACTCAAACAGCCAATGTATTGGTATGGTATGGTATAACACAGAAATTCAAGTGGGATCTGCCATGTCATTTAGAGGCAAAGCAGATGTTTTAAAAAAAGGAAGCCCTGTCACTGTGCCCTATGAAGACAAAAAGCTTTATTGGGATTAATAAGACTGTATGTTTTTCTAAACATGCACCACACTTCTTTGCATCATAAACAAAGACATTTCAAATGCACAACATAAAATGTACAAACTCTGCTTTTATGACTTTGAGAGTCGTGATGTCTTCCGTAATCGCAACTTCATAAGTGCATGTAAGTCCTAAGTGTAACTGTGCAGTCTTTTTTTCTAAGAGAGTGCACACAAATCTAAATCATGTGGTTCTTTTGAAACAGACTGGCTGTACTATTAGTATGAGTGTGGATCACTGATGAGAGAAACTCAATACAAGCTGTGAGCAAATAAATGAAGATGCAGGAGTGAGACTATGTTTCTCAATCAGTGCAAGGAGTCTGTCACCACAATGTAGATAAAATAGGTTGAAAAAACTGGGACTCTACAACATGTCTGCAAGACTGAGGAGAGGAAGCCTTGTTTGTCGCCGTCTCTTTTTCCAGAGTCACATTTGTACTACTGCCTCCCTCTGGCCAGTCTATTCCCCAATTTAAACCCAGACAAATATCACATTCAGTGAATTGTGAAGATAACACACTATGCTTTTGAAATACACAGTTTTATAAACATGTGAATGTAGTCATTCTGATATATTAACATAGTTTGCAAACTACATAAAATAAGCAATTTAATGTGAGTATTCAACCCTTTGTTCTGTTGAGTATCACAGTCTAAACAGTCTACAGATGTTGACGAGAGGGCGGATTAGCTCTAAGTAATCAGAAGATCTGCTCTGTTCGAGGAAGAAGCATCCTGGCTACATGACCTGTGTATGTGTTAGCAAGCTGTCTGCTATTTGAGCTTTGAGACAGAGCCCTAGTCTGCTGATGCTAGATTAGAGGTGAGACGTCTAATCTGAGCGTAATCAGCTGCTGCATCTGATCCTACGCTCCACATCATCTCTCGCAACAGGTCCAAACAGAAACTCATCTCTCAGAAACACCATGCTTCTGAGGTAAGAAGAGGTGAAGGCTCATATCGGGTGTCCACCATCAAAGAAAAAAAAAGAACAAACTTATGTCATGATCTTTTGCTTTCATTTTTTAAACAGGCCCTTTTAGTTACTCATCGACAGTGACTTTAAATCCACGCAAAAGACACTGCGTAAAACTGTCAGTAAAAAGTACAAGAAAACCGCAGGTGACTTCCTGAGAATTACTGCTTTGTGGCAGAAAAAAGGGGTCGCCCCTGACAGGATGAGAAAAGAGGGGGAGACAGAAAAAGGTGCTGGCCTAGACATGATATCTACATCCTTAAAACTGCATGAAAGAGGAAAAAACATCATAGTCAGTGACACGAGGATATACAGCAAGACTCTGTTTTCATCTAGAATACTTCACCTTATGATGGCTCAATGATTACTTCAGTTAGGTGGATGGAGAGGAGAGGAGACGAGAGGAGAGGAGACGAGAGGAGAGGAGAGGAGAGGCTGCCAGTGAACAGCTGCCCCTGTAATTTATATTGATGAGGGGACTGGCATGGCAGGGAGCTTCCAGCAGTTTGATCACTCAGGCAGAGTAGGGAGTTAGTCAGAGACACAGCCCATCCCTGTGGTCTGGGTTGGACTAGAAAGACCTCCTATGTACACACACACTCACACATGAACATACATATGCACACAAGCGAGACTGTTTTACTCATATTACAAGAAGCAGTGCAGACTGGTGTAGTTACAAAGCCAATGTTTTCACTCTGGGAACAGAAATAGATCTACAGTCTGACTTTATCCATGTAGCGCAGAGTGATCTCCCTCATTATTACTTCACCAGCCATATAATCACTAGTCTTTTCTGAAAAAGATCATCCCTCTACATTCTCAGTGACCATTAACTGGCCCTTGAACTTGTTCTTTTGCACACAGCTTTGACAAGATTCTACACCCGCTTCCTGTCTGTGAGGCATAGCAATCAACTACTTGTTAAGAGGCTTTACTTTGATTTCCTCACATGGACAAGATTTGAATATTTCTCACTGAAATGAGACAGCGCAGTCCAGTCTCTGCCCAGGGCTTTGAACCCAAGACTCCTAAATCATGCTCTTTGATTTGAGCCCCTTCCGGTGTAGAGGTGCTTAGCGCCGCACTAATTAAGATAGTGGGGCGGTAGATGGTGGGTCAAAGCATTTCTGTTCTACCTTGAAGATATCCTGACGCAAACACTTACAGTATATGTGTACGCTCATACACACACATCAAAAAATGAAAAAAACACCACAGCCCCTCCAGACAAGCAAATAGCTTAACACACAATCATGCTGCTGTTATGACGGGGCTGTTTGAGTAAGGTAGAGCCGTCTAGCATGGAGGATCCTATCCTTTGCCCTTCTGTCTGATGTAAGAAAGAGCCACGGTGTTTTACAGGGCGAGATGCAGCCTCTGACAATCTGAAACATTCCGACCGCTCTTACAGAAAAGCCCTCTGGCCTTCCCTCTCCACAAGTTTCATCAGAGTGATCAGAGCGAAAGGATAGCCTTCAGGGCTAGTTTCTAACATTTACACAGTGTGGTATGAACACACGCACACTGATGTACATACACACACTGCAGTACGCTACACAAAATGCTTTTACATGCCTTTTCAATTGCACTTCACACGTGTCAAAACATTGTACAAATCTCTTGGAAATCATTGATTTCTACAGGTTTGACTGCTCATCAATTCTTCATGAGCAAACTGAAATTGAAAAGGCAGTGATGGTTAAAGAAGACAAAGCATGTGTAGTACTGCTGTACTGTACAAAGAAGCCTTGCATCTTTTGTGTGAAACATGCATCAAATCTGTGCCTTTCAATTTTAGTGATATGAGCTATACTTGAGAAATACAACCTCTTGGTAGTTAATGTACCCTTAGAGGTTACAAAACCACCACACAACACCACATCCGTGTTACTGAGCTGCAAGACCTTGCAGAAAACAAAGAAGTGCAGTACCACACTGTCTGCATAATTATCCAGTAGTCATAAGACTGCACGGCATTTTAATTTCCTATCTGAGGTTATCATCATATTCTCTCCAGGAGACAGAGAAATACAACATAGTTAAAGTGGAGCAGACAGATGTAAATTAAGACACTAATTTATTATAATGGCCAGATAATATAATGTATACAGTATATGTATAAATGAACAAAAGGACTCCACATCTCAGTCTCTAGCCACATCTTTTCATAGGACATATAGTTGTGCAAAAATGGAATGCTTTTTTCATGCTCTATAAATTGAGGTGAAAGATAAATACATGATTTTGTACTCACAGGTGTGTGTCTTCTTCGTTACTGAGATACCTGCAAAGAGAAAATAACTATGAAAATCATGGAACAATATTAAAAACAATTGTGATACACGCATCAGAAAAATATACATCGTACTCAACTTATGTGTATCTATTAGAAATGATGGCAAAGACAAAGCCCTGTGGCTCAACAGACTGTCATTGTCCAAGGTCACTGAGGTGGCAAACCCGGGGCAATTATGTGTGCGGGCTGGTGCCTGACCTTTGGCCATGCTACATCAACATCCTAGACAAGGTGCTTGAATGTATCCTCTGCAGGCAGTTGATGAAAATTCATACTTAAACAAACAACATTTGGAATGCTAATATGTTGAGCAGCCAAACTGATTGGACCTATGCACATGACTAAGTCTGTGGCTCAGAGCAGGATGCACACATGTGACCTCAGTGCTGGTTAAATTATATTTCAATGAAACGGGTAGGACCTCTTTTTAAAAGTAATGTAAAATAATACACTAAATATTTCACTCTCAATCTTAGAAAGCAGAAAGATGGAACATTATAATGAAGAGAAATGTGTTTAGCCCATCCAAGTGTGGCACGTGTGACATGTTTCTCAATCACGTACAATGCAGTGTGTTACATTTAGATATTCACTGGCCTCATGATTTGTTTTGATTACTTTATCTGTTAAAACAAATTTGTTAAAATAACTAACAATCTTAGTGTTCTGCATCCTCTGGTTTCTATATAACTCAACCAGACTAATGCTTTGCATGAGTGGTCAGATTAATGTAAACAGCACCTGCTGCTTCTATGCATTACAAATAGACATGTGACTATTCACTGGCCTAACAATGTCACAATGCATCTTGGCCCAAGACATTTTTCAATTCAATTCAATTCAATTCAATCTTTATTTGTATAGCGCCAATCATAATCACTGATTATCTCTAGGCGCTTCACAATTTGAGGCCGAGACCTCATGACTATACAGAGAACAAACCCAACAGAACCCATATTTGATCACTCAGGCAGAGTAGAACAACAGAACAACAGAACAGAACACATATTCTGTAATATTATACTGACCAGCTAGAATAAACTTTACTTTGGCTTGCACAGGTCTGAGGCAAAATGCCAACCCAAAGCAGTGGAAGAGGAAAGGTACAGACATAGGACACAAGCAGTGATGCATGTAGTGACACATTGCTTATCAAACGTGTCCATTCTGAGCAGTCTGAGTCAGATCTCGCTGATGCTTAAGAAGGGATGGGCTCCTCATGCTGCCTTTCCTCGTCCCTTTGGATGTCCACACACTGAATGAGCCACTTCAGTTCTTGCTGTGGCTCTGGCTGTTTCTCTTGTCTGCAACACTGGTCTAATGCCCCAGGAGGCTGATGCGGACGAGCGCACAGCCAGTCATAGTCCCCAGCGACCCCCTGGATGCTCATGCTTTGCGGGGCGAAAGCACACTAATAGATCCCACTTGTCATGCGGAAGCAATGGCTAATTTTTCTACAGCTTGCATTTGAAACTCAGGGGATGGCGAGCTGACATGATTCAATAACTTTCTGTGAAAAAGGCGTCTGGCCAGAGATAACAATGTTTCAGACACGTTTGAGGGGAAACGAGTCAAAGAGCAACGAGGGGGAAAACAAATAAGCCTTTCAGCCTCATATAGACATACACGCAGAAACACATAACCGATATCAACTCTGCTGAGCAAAAAGAGGGAAACAGTCACCTTGGGGCCAACAGTCTGTGATGGAGCTATATGTCATTCCAGTGCTCACAGCTAAAAACTTCTGCCCAACTGTGACATTATGCAAGGAGGAAATAAACAGTAATACAGCCCTAATTTTACACTAAAATCAATTGACAGGAAACCCAGCAAGTGCTGATTGCCCATTACTTTTCAGTGTCAAAGTGTAACAGCTCAAGTCAGCTGTAAAAGCCTGTTTTAACAAGTTAACTAGCTCTTTGTTTAGGCTTGTAAGACTAGCTGCTATGTTTAATGGAAACTGCATCACACAGAAACAGCAAGTAGAGACTGTACACATTTCTCACATAGACATTCTTATTTCAAAAGTACTACAGGTGCATTTGTCTTATCACATCTAAAGTACACAAAAAGATAATCAGAAAGTACAGGTAGTTTCCGTTCAGGAGGTAGCAAATGTTTCCCTACCGACAAGATGAAGGCAACATTTGAAAACACAGATTATGACACAGGAAGTGAAAGAAAAAATACTCTGTGTGTGCTTTGTCAGCTATTGCACTCACAGTTAACCACACAGACTAATACTGTCTGTATCTGCTGTTACACCCATAGTTAGCTATGCAGACCATACTAATACTACTCACCAGTGCTTTGACTCATTCACTGAAGCCAACAATATATAATTAATACATTATATAGCCTCTTCTTCGTTTCCATTGCAACCAGCTTTGATGTGCTTTTTGCAGCAAGTGTGAATATGCGATAACTACCCTGTGCAGGAAGCAGTTACATTATGTTCCGGGTCACTACCGTGCTTATTGCATGTATGTATGTCCTTCTGTCAGGACTTGACCAAACAAAATATTCTGCAACAATGTTTGATAAGACGTTGATAACACAAATTTTTTTTTTCCAAAGTGACTTAACAGAGCATCTATACTGTAACTAAAATAAATTCAATAGCTAATTCACAAACTTCTAATAAGCCAGTCAATCTCTGCATTTCTGTGCATCATTGTATGATGCTTCATGTCGTCCCCAATCCTTCCAACAGAAATCTCTAAAAGAAAGTGCTCCTTACATATCAATGTACTCAGAAAGACATCTTTGTATTTTTGAGACAAGGATTACTCGCCTGTTGCTATGCAGGTTAGAGGAGGGTGGTTTACCCCTTTTCCTCCTCTATGTGTCATTCAGAGCTCTGTGATTGGAGGTGGCAACGAGAAGGGGCCATAAAGCCAATGAATGAGTCAGGCATTGAGAACGAAGGAGTTAGCTCTGGGCACTGACACTGGCAATGCCTGCCAGCTCATGTCTTCTCTACTGGATGGCAGGTTCAGAGGTCAGTCTGGAGGTGACGCTCTCCTTGGTTGAGAAACAGGCTGCTATAAACATGTTTAAAGCTTGAGGATTGCCTGTTATAAACATCTACATGCTTTGTGAGTATTATAATAACAGAAGGTAAAGTTTAAAAGGATAACTGCTGTCTGTGAAGTTGTAGCTGAATTCTGAACTCTACATTATCATTTGTCACAGTGGAAGGAGGGACAGTTGTCACTGTGTGGCCTTTGATCAGACATATTTTCCTTTGCATCGGTAAACAATTCATCTCAGGTTCTCATGAGACCTTATCTATGCTATAGAGGAAGACAGGCACTGTGCAGGCGACTGGAGGTTAACCTCCACCACATCTATCTGCAGGGGGGCAGACATCCTGTAAACATGCCACTTAGACAGGAGGAGAGTGAGTATGGGGTTTGGCAGCCACAGTGCTGCAGCCGGCTGTGGAGCACCATGCCATCGCAGGCGACTCAAAGTGACAGCGCTGTAATGAAGTCTGAGCCGCACGGCAGGCTGTACGTCATAATTTCAGGTTCCTTAAAGCCTGACAGGGAATGATTATCATGGATGGTTATTGTCACCCTGCCTCCCTGGGAGACGAGGCGTGCTCTGGGGTTGTTGCACCGTGACATTCAAAGTTACAGTCTCCTTCATATAATGGAGCTGTCCTCTCAGCACGCTAATGGGAGCGATCCATTTAACCTGTGCCAGAAACACACAGACGAGGAAGTTCCTAATGCGAGGCCTCTCCCGTGGGGACGTCACACTCCCCCCCTGGCTGCTCCCTTCCTGCTGCTTGATTCATTGACTGGCGCTCCTCACTTATCCTCATTCACTGTTCAGTCTGGGGAGACAGGGAGGCTCGCTTCCTGCCGCCTGCTCCACATGCCACTGCTGCACGCCCGCCGCACACAAGGACACAGCCAGTGCAACAGACCCAGGTGCAGCAGGAGACAGTGAGAGCCCGTTGAGGAACAGGCCAGACACCTACAGGGATAACGGGTCAATACCAGAGGCTTTGGGAATGTTTCCAGTACATACACTCTATAGTTAATAAAGCCCTTAACAAAGAAAAAAAAAACAACAAAAACAATTTGAAGGTTTGGTTATTGCCCTGTCTTAATGGTGTGACTTGTATAGGGTTGTTAATTTTAGGCTACTCCTGAGGTTGCTGGTTAATGATGGTGGCTAAGCCATGGTCATCTTAAGAATGATAGATGTAGCTACAATCAGTAGTTCATCTTTTGACTGCTGCAGCCTGCCTAACTGACAAATTACTCCCACATTCCTGAGAGAAAATAATTAGAAACAATTAATGTGTTTCTCTTCTTAGCAATTACAAAGTTCCAAAAGCATCTTGAAATGCTAAGAAAAGTGTAATTTGTGGAGCCTTACATTTGAGAAATATAACCTCGCACATTTTTTAAAAACTCTATTAAGTAATGTGGTACATTAGACAATATAACATGGATAGCAGAGAATATAGAGTACAGTCATGGTGCAAAGATAGAATGCAAGGTTGCTCTTGCATTGATGCTCAACTCATCAAAAGTCATAAAATAAGATGGATGAGCTGAGCAGATGACCTCTATGCTGTTCTAACTTTGGCAGTCTTTGTAAAAGGCCAAGTTTCATACACAAAGTCATTTAAACAATCCTCCCTTTTCAGTGACACACTTAGCCATATTAGCTATTATACTGCTATAAACTATACATGCAAAAATTTAATGATTAAAAAAGCACAATGATTCTAATCAGCTGCCCCCTAATATACTAAAACACTTAATCCATGGAGAGGCCAACTCTCTGGGGAGGCTCAAGAGAAAAATGACTTCTCTGTCTCCAGGCGCTGTTATTTCTGGTCATTTCTAATTGGTTTTAACTAAAAGCAACCACTCCGAGACTCCACAGGTTACTCCATTGCATCGCTATGGAATTGTCTGCAAATAGAAGATATACATCCAAATTAGTTTTAGAGGACACCACAACTGTCTTTCAGGAGACAAAGGGAGAAAGGACAGAAAAAAATACAAGCATACATGCCTTACTGAGACAGTTGGGAGATCCCAGTGGGGAGGTGATGTTATTAGGGTGACCCTGAGATCATGGAGGCCCTTGCTCACTTGAGGTACCATGTCACATGCACCTAACCCCTACAAATGTCTCCCAGGCCCATGTAAAGCATCACTCCCTGTGTAGTTCTGCATTGCTGGGCTTGTGAGTCTCCAGGTGAGTCCTCAGTGCTGTTTGGTGGCTCGTGAATTATACATCGCAGCAGAGGAATTGACGTGGCCCAGGAGGGCCAAGAAACAGCAGGCATGGCTGGGAGGCAGATTGAAGACTGACGGAATTTTAATTGTACCACAGGGAACACTGGAATAAGTGCTATTGTTATTGGTAACATTGCTTCATTGGTTGACTTATCCTCTTAAAAAGATGCAAGAACCAAAACCGTCTCATGTATTATGCTCAAGGTCTGAACATGCTACAGACAGACTTATTATGCTGTGCTCTGAGAAGAATCTATCCTGTCAATGATGCTGTACTAGTACATACTACTGCATCCTATGTATGACCAAGAATTATTTGTAAAATAGTGGACCAGAGAGCTGTGGTGAGGTAGGAATCTGGAGAGAAGGAAAAAGGGAATCTGAAAGCATCTACTAAATAAACAAAGAACCACTCAATCAGAAATCACTTAGGCATTCGCTTCAGTTGTTTTGTTGAGCATTTCAGTACAGTGCTGTGGGTGAAAAACCAAAATGTTAGGGTTTCTGCTGCTCTGATGTTTACTCTGATCCTGGCTCTGGCTGTACTATACAGTAATTCTCCCCTTAGTACGTGCTGGTCCCGAGGGGCCTGACAAACACAGGAAGGCCCTGGGCACTGGTCAAAGTGAGGCCAGGGGCACAGGCAGGCCTCTGTGCACTCTTTGCACTGGCAGTTCCCAGCCCAGCAGTAATCTCCAAGTGATCCAGCCGCAACCACACATGAAACCCAATAGCCTTTCAACCCGCACCATAAATAAAGACAAACCACACTCAGCAGACCACCCTGGCTTACTTTACTATTATTGAGCTGCACTGAACAGCTGTCTGCAGAGGTGCAGAGGCCACTAGTGGGTGTGTTTACACACTTACTCTATATATAGGTGTAATTACATACAAAATAATCTAGGTCTATCTTCATTCTTATTTACAGAAGATAGACAGACAAATACTGCTGAACACCATTGCCATTATTATAATGCAGAGGTTAGAGGTTTCTGTGCCTCTGTAGTAGACAACAGCAATGTTCCCTGGAGACAACACTTGTGAATTTCTATTCACATTACCTGAGCCCTACACATGTTGAAATCTAAAAGGGGAACACAATTATCTACAGCTCCTGAGGCATACACTCCATTATGCACTTTTTACAATAATGGGTCGTAAGAGTTATACAATTGGCCAACAGAGATGCCCCTCATCCCCCAGGCTAACCTATTCATAAGAGCCTAAATATTCGAGAAGCATTGCACGCTGTAGTTGAATACAAAGTTTCTCCGATCTACAATATCTTTCAATTGCCTGTTTTTGTTTGCTTGGTTTTCTTGTCTGTTTCTGCGTGTGGTTGCAAAATGATCTGCAGGACATCAACTTCAGGAAACCACTGTACTGAGCTGCTTTTGCAGAGGGTATGTTCCACTGCAAAAAACAATGTTTTACAGGTTTATTCAAGTCCCCCACCAAAGTATTTTAATGTTTTTTGATGAATAGCTGAAGTAAAATATGGGATTAGAGCAAGTGATTTGATATGTGCTGTGATGATTAGCAGAGCTGCCCTGGTCTGTCAATAGACTGTATACACATGCCTTTTTGCATAATCACCTTTGGGTGAGAAGACAGGAGCTTTGATGACAAACTAATGTCATCTAATACCACCTCTAAAGGCTGACTCAGAAATATAGCATATTGAACCCTTTCATTACTATCACTCATTCCGTCTCAATTCTCATCCAGTAAAGTACAGTACAGCAGGCACTTGTCTAATGAACAAGAGTCTATGGGGAAAGATCATTCTATGTGAGTGTGTTGGAAGTCAAGGTCCCACAACAGTGGACTCATGGCTCTGCTGATAAGGACTTGGCTGTAATTGCTCAAAAGGGAGGGAACTGCAGCCCCATTAGGTCTGGTCTTAGCACTTGCCAATAAGCCAAACTGCCCCTCTGAAGCCTCCCATGTAATGAAAACTTCCTCTGAGATGAATTACATGTCTGTCAATCCACTAATTAATATCATGGACTTGTCTTTTTTGCTTCTCTGCAGTAATGAACTGAGTCAGTGAGATGGTGATTGAGGTATTTCTAAGCACTGGAAGGAAGGAAAAGCAGAGGCAAACTAGCAAGTTCTGCTGCGGTGATTCACTGCAGTCATGGTCGGCACTTAGTGCAGCATCTATTTTTCATGTATTTCATAATTAAAACCTGCAAGTTCTGTAAGCTCTCCATGCTCCACACAGATCAAAGGTAGTCCTATTAGCAGGGAGTTCATCAGTGGAGCCACTCTTCCATTACTAGGCAACAGAGCCATGCTTAAAGCACAAATACCCTGTAATTACACACATGTGATAACGGGACGGCCACGGAGTTGGACTATGATTAATACAACACAGATCACAGTTTTCTCCTCCTTTTTCAAAGCTAACACAACAGAGGACTTTACACATGAGGATAACCCATGCGTGGCAGATAAAGAGGTTGATGAAAGACTGAATACATATTTCACACACCGCCTCTTGTGGAGCAGGTGAAGTGTGCTTCAGTTTGTTGCCTTCTCTCTCCCTGCTGCATTCTCTATGTAAATGTAATCGGAGGATAACACAGGATAAAGCTCTGCAGAGCAGAGACATGATGCCTCCTTTCTGCGGGAATACAAGGATACAACCCTACCTCACATGGTGAAATCAACAGAGCTAGCTGTGCTGTGTTATTTATTTGTCCCACTGACTCCTGAGTAACTTGATGCCACAGAGAACCCTGTTTGGATAAGGTTGTGGTGCAACTCTAGTAATAGTGTAACTAAATAAGTGAAACAGAAATCCTATCTGCTCTCCATGTTGAAATAAAATATGGAATAATAACCCTAAATAAAGATACCTAAAGAAAGGACAATACCCTGTAGGGCATTTCTTTGACTGGATTTGAGAGAATCCTTGCTATACTGCTGTGCAGCTTTATCGCGGTGGAAAACACATTCAGATGGTTTGTGTAAGTGAAAGTAGAATAAAACACATTTTAAAATAATGAAATAGGCCTAAGGAAAATCAGGAAAAATTAACAATCATCACAGTTATTAATAAAATTACTCTCTGCTGCCACTACCTCTGCTGCAGAGGATAAGTTTATCAGGGTTACCAGCCTCAGAAATTGCCAATTTACAGAACCTCAGATAGCAACTGTTGGTGTTGGCAGCTACACTTAAGGACACATTCAAAGTTCTTAAAAATCTTTCAGATTGTCTGACCTTCATTTCTTAAGGGAGACATATTGCGAAGTTTCTGGCATAATATTTTATGTTTTTGGACCCTAAAGATGATAGGTTTTAAGCTTCAAAATCCTTCTCAGTGTTGTTTCCCCAGCTCCCTTCTCTCTCCCTTAAGAAAGAAAATTTTATTTCTTCTCATTGGCTTTATTTGTTTGTTTGAGTGATGGTATAGTCGGGCCAATCAGCGTTCATGGGATGTGGACTATGCAAATATAGAGGAGACAACTCAGACCTGCTGTTTAGTGAACAGATATATTAGTACGCTGGCATCCTGGGATGCCACATCGTGCCATGTTCATTGATTTGTATGTTAGCAAATACTGGCAGAGCTGACCTGGGTCCAGGTGGGTTGCGCTCAGGCCTCAAGCTCTGGTGACTGACAGGCATCACATATGTTGGAGGAGGGAGCACATTTTGAAATCACATCTTCATCTTAAAAGCTCTATGTACTGTGTATTTCCCTGTACTGTGTTTTGATACCACAGCATGACTTTTAGGGCCCAGGAACATGTTTTATCATGTTAAAAAGCACAAAAACTGTATTTTTCAAGATAGGTCTATTTTGAAGTAATAATGGACTGAATCATGTCCATTTAAAGTAATAATAGACCTTTTCTCTTTCTAGCCATAATATGGATTGTACAGTAGTTGTATTAGCACTAATAAGCCTATTAACCCTGTAAAGCAGCAATGAAGTCACCTGTGATTTGAAACCCATTCTGGGTGACTACCCCAAGAATCTGATGTAAAAATGCCATGAAAATGCAAAGCTATCATCAAAGCTAGATGTGGCTACTTCAGTCAATTCTCTCCATGTTCTTTCAATGTCTTTGAGGAAGAATGTACACTGCTAAAGACTGCACCACTGAAGGTACTAGTAGTGTATACATCTAATATATATATGCAAGGTATACATTGTAATTCATGCACTATACAGGAATAGATACATGGAAATAATAGATTTTTCTGTTATAATATGTTTATTGCTCATGCTTGTATTGTGATGAAATTAACAGATACTCATTGGTACAGTATGTTTGTGAAATACAGTGGTGCCCCTGATAACAAACGCTTCTGACAACAAAAATTCGGATAACAAAGAAAAAATCTGCAAAAAATTTGCATCGGACAACAAATTTTGACCCGGACAACAAAAGTCACTTCTGGGTCTCGGCCGAGACCTTGTTTTTAATCTGTTTTTAATCTGTGTACCTTGTTTTTAATCTGTGTAATCAAGTACATAACTAATACATAACTAATGTACATAACTAATGCTGAAGAAGTACATACTGTAAGTATGTAAGTTCATGTATAACTTTCCACTACTAACTGTTGACTTCAGCAACTCAAACTGAAGAGCATCTGCTGATGGAGATATAAAATGTTAACACAATTTATATGTAGAAATCTGCAGACTCTCTTGCTGCTGTAAAGCTGCCTGCTGTTGTTACAGTTATTCTCATGCAATTACATAACAACGTAAGAGGAAGAACTTGCGGTGAAGTTATATTTAAGAGGAACTATAATTAGTCATACAAGTGTTTGCACATTCAGACTTAGCAGTTGAGCTGTTTATGCTTTCTTCCTGAGAGTATACACATCACTCAAGAGCAAAGTTAACAGTAGGAAAAAACCACTGAACTTCTCTTGAGGTCAGTTGCAGTTCACAGTGCGTCTGGCTTACGCTAACACTTGGACAAGGTAACAGGACTGCTGCTTCACTGAGAGGGAAGATGACAATCTATGCTCTGAATGTGGCCAGAGGTGTGTAGTACATCTACTCCTTTACCTGTACTTAGTATTTAAGTGAGTACATGTAAAGTACTTACATAGTAGTTTTTCTAAATAAAATTGTACTTCCCAGAATAGTTTTGTTTTGCAGAATACGTTCTACTCTTACTCAGTTATATTTATGATAAAAAACATGTACTTCTACTCAGTTACATTCTACAGTACCTCAATGAGTAAAGGAGTAAAACGTTGCAATGAAAAAATAAAATAATGGAAAATAATCAATTAAAATATAAAAATGAAACACAATCAGGTAAGCAAAAAATGAATAAACAAAATGAATAAAATAAGCAGCAAAATAAACAAAAATTATTAAAATAACCAAGTAACAACAATTGACCAAATAAGCAACAAAATCATCAAGAATGATCAAAATAATCAGGTAAATTTACAAAAATGAACAAAATAAGCACCAAAATGAATAAAATGAAGACAGTCAAGTAAATTAACAAAAATGACTGAAATTCCTCTTTGAATGCACTATATGATGTAATAAATTCTACATTATAAAGTTACCCTAACCCTAACTAAATAGTTTTTTATGCAATACTCTTTTACTTTTGCTCAGCTACTGATGTTTATGAGTACTTTTACTTCTACTTGAGTCACTATAATTATAAATTCAATCCTGCTTCTGTTTGCTCTACACATTCCTGAATATTACACAACAAAAGTGTTTGTGCAGAGGGAGCTACTGCCAGCCAGGTTATGAACAGGCCAAGGATTTTGTATGTTGTACAAGCATCAACAATCATAACACAGGTCTATAAAATAGACTGTGCCGGTTTACCTTCCCCACTACATTGCACAGCCTACAAGCTAAAAATAAACGCAAACATTATGGAAACCACAACATGTAACATTTACTACAATCAGTGTCGAGAGGGGCCTGAGGTTCAGGCTGGGGCACCGTCTATACTGCAGCCACAGCCATACATTTTCAGCAATATGAAAGCCAGCAGCCGTGGCCAGCAGTAATAATTAATAGCATAGTCTATAAGCATTCCATTAGGTGCAAGCAGCTGTCATAAACATCTTAATTAATTTACAAAGCAAGCAACTGGGGAATTATGGCGACGTAAAAATCTGCTTCCCTCTGCCGCTCCATAGCACTGGAACAGATCGGGCTTTTAAATTTTTAAACATGCCTTTCATGTTCTCTGGAGCACTAAAAAGCCTTTGAACAGTCAGCTTGTTAGGAGATGCACCTAGCAGCTCAATACCTACGGGTCATCTTGCTATTCTTTTCATACAATGACGTGAGGTTTTTGGCTTTCTCTCTATGCTCTGGCCTGACTCGAGGAATTTCTTCCTGCATGGTATTTGGCCCTCCCCCATTTTTTTTATTTATTTACTTGTCACTCAGGCTATTTATTTTCCATCAAATCCTCTCCGTTTATCTATCTTTGGCTCCATTTTTATTGAGTAATGAGCTTTCTAGTGACTTGTACCCCCTTTTCAGCTACAGCTACAGATGCTGATATGATAACAGCAGAAATAAACGTGCGCAAGGGATGCAGTTGCACGACAAAAACCTCCACAGTCGCCTTACGTAAGAAGCCTGCTCTCCAGAGAATCCTACATGGTGCAGCTGAGGGGCTGTTGCAAAAAATGGAGATGCCACTTTTGCAGTGCACTTTAATCTGGGCAGTTGTAGCACCAAAGCAAAGGGTCAGAGTGTTGTGGTAAAAACTCTCTTCCTTACCTGCTCTCTCTCACAGAGGGCAAGATTAGACTGGCCACTCCATTATAGGAGAACGGCTTAAGAGCATTTCCACTTTCAGAGCTTGGATATCAGCAGCTTCTGACACTAAGCAGGGCTGACCCATCATTTTGGAGGGGGTTGGGAGGAGAGAAGCAGCTGTCTGCCCAGCAATATAGTCGAGTCTGAGCAAAAATAATTTTTCTGACCAGCACAGTTCGAAAGAAATATAGAGAGCCAGTCTATGTCTATTGAATTTACGGGACTAGTAAGTCATGTCCTCAAATCATAAATGTATAAATTCACTTTCTGTAATTATGAATCAGTTTAAGTATGCATAACACCTACAGTATGCCATCTACCAAGCGGACATTGAATTTTAATGTGCCCATTACTCTCTGATGATAGCCAAGCATCACACATCCCTTTTTTCTCACTCCCATTCTAACCTCTTTCTTTCCATCTCTCTCCATTTCAGCCCATGCCATATTTGCTTAACCCAGCCAGTGTGACAGCACTCAATGCTAAAGCACTCCCAAGGCAGATGATCAAAGTCAGCAGTCAATTCACATTACAATGCATTGATTTGATGTTTCCTAACCTCCCAGGCCTTTCTCTAATGCTGCCAAGGACCTTCAGGATATTTCACAGCGTCCCTCCTTTCCCAGCTTTTCTCTGTCTCCCTCTCTCTTTCTGTGTGTGCATAGTGTCTACAACTGGATGTGGTTGACAGAGATGTTTCTCTGGTCATGTTTGCATATGATTTCAGTCTATATTCTGTCAACTTCAAAAACATGCAGTTTAAAAATAACCGACCCGACTCAAAGCTCAGCCGTAATTCATACAAGCCCGACCGCTTTTACAATGTAATTATTGCCCTTCATTCACCTGCTGTTTCAAATATTGTTTTAGAGTAAATCACCCCCTTGTTCTCATGTACCACACTTCGTTTCCTTCTCATCTCTTATTCATTTGCAATTCTTTATTGAGTTGGCTTCTATGCTTTAGTGACTGCCATTTCCCTCTGAGGGGATGTTCAGAGCACTTCCATATTTTATTCAATTATGAAAACCTAATATGGTGGAAAGGTGTGCATGGTGCTCTCTCACAACCATGCATTATTTCACACATATTTATTCTGCCTCTCAGTTTGGTGGTAGAGACTTCAACAATAAGACTAAACAGATGCATGCCTTTTTGTTTCTGGCCTTGACCTCTGTGTGCAAGATTGATAAGGGTCATATATGAACAGACAGACAGTTACCAGATCTATGTATAACAATTGAGTTTATTCTATCTGTCTTGCTTTTGGACAGGAGCGAACTGCTATGTTTTCTTTTTCACTCAAAGGTTGTCAAAATGTGTGAGCATCAAGGCCACGGCACAGTGACACACTGACCTACAAGCACAAAGGAGAACTTTGTCTGCCTTGATAAACACACACCCACAAACAGAAAGGAGACAAGGACAGCAAGGGAGAATGAGGAAAAGGAGGGGAAAAATAACTAAGAGCATTCCTTAAACAGCATTAGTCATCATGGTTGTGTGCAGCAAGCTTGCTCTTTAATTATTCCTCAGAAGCCAGACAAACTCAGCACGGCATGAAGAGCGCCTATTGATTTCTGCCTGGCAGATGGGACACACTTAAAGCAATTCAGAGACAGAGTGGAGGATCAGAAAGACAGAGATACTGTAGTACTATTGAATCTATAGAGCAACAACAGAGCAACTGTTACCACTGGCCATTAGGCAGGTGAGAAACACTTGAAAATATAAGAGGACATCCCACTGAGTTAAGAGAACCTGTGTGTTGTCAATGAGGAGTAGCACCTGTTGTGGTGAATCACAGAGTGTAACATGGCTCTGCACTGAAACATCATTTTTATGTGCCACTCAGTTAAACGTGGACATATATGCAATGAGTTAATAAATAACATAAATAATCAGAAACCACTACAACACTTTTCTGAAATCATAATCTCTACATGTACACTATATGTACTTTATACACACTTCTTTTGCATGCAGGCACACAACTTATGCATGCACACTGATACACACACAGTCCCGACACACATCACTTCTTCACTGTCTCCTCTTAATGTTAGTTTACCTTCTTCTTATTCGTGCCATTTATTCTGTTCTCCTAGTTTACATGTTTGCTTCATGTTGATCTGTGTATTTTCATTTTTGTTGTGTTTTATGTACAGTATGTTTATATGCTCATGTGTCAGTGTTTATGTACTTATTCTTACTGGAGTCTCTTGGCCAGGTCATGTTTGTAAATGAGAACTGATTCTCAAATATTTTACCTGGTAAAATAAAGGTCAAATAAATAAAAAATAAAAAGGACAGCCATTCCATTCTGGTGTCTGTTGAAATCCACCACAAGCACATCTCATTCTGCATAATGAAGTACTGATTAGATCATCACCTGAACCAAATCTTATTTAATGAGGAAAAGTAAGCAAATCAGAGCTATTTCACCAAATATAGATTTGTGAACTCTTCCTAAGTAAAAACACTACTGTTGTGTTGTTTACAAATAAATATGAGCTTGTTTTCTTTGCAATATTTGGGGTCTGAAAACACTGCATCTTATATTTTGACCATTTGTCATGTTCTGCAAATAAAGTGTCTAAGTGACAACATTATAATTTGGGAATTTGTCAGTAGGAATAAAAATGTTCAGAGAATATGATAATTCTGCAGCATTCCCTTTAATTCTCCACAGCTGTATCTTTAATAAATTAATATAATAATAATGTTAAATAATATACTGTAACTTCAGACACTGTACAACTGTATGTGCAGGGCAAGTGTGCAACATTGAATTATGTGTAAACTGAATAAAAATTGGATGCAACCTTTTATGGGAAGCGAGATGATGCACTTCAAGAAGATAACCTACATAAGTGAGACTGGAAAATTTGTTTAGTTACTATTATGCCAAATCATGCTTAATGTTACTAATTTGCATCATAGCTAAATGTATATCTAAAATAAAACATAAAAAAGATAAATTATTTACATTTTATATAAATGTAAATACATTTGGACAGGTAAGGGTTAAAAAGTTAAATGGTCAATTATACCTACAAATGTAGTAGATTGACTGATTGGTAGATATTTCTTTTATTATTTATATTTCATGTGTAAGATGTGTTTGTTTTCTAATGACCATCAGACTTGGAAAATACTGTATAATATGAACAGAAGAGTGAATGAATTGATTTGGGAAAAATGTCCCTGTGAAACATATACTTCATATAAAACTGTTTGATCCTATTACACATATATGTAACATTTTGTCAAAGTTATTTGCAGAGTTTTTCATGTGATTTTGTGAGATTACAGTGTTCTTTACTTTTAGCCTTTGTACCAAATCTGTAGAAATTCCATAAGAAAAATTACAACAAATATTTATTTGTTTCATTTGACTAATAAAATAATAATTATTAAGTCCCGCTCATTAACTCTGTATGTATGTATACTATTCTTTTCACTGAACACAGTGTGAGTTTCTATTTCACTTATCTTTCATGTGCATGAGAGGATAAAACAGAGATTGTAAAAAAATACATAAAAACATGCTTTGTACAGCTATAAAGAACCAACTTCTTTACCCAGAAGACCAGATTTCAAGAACAAGGAGGATATTTGGAGGTCATAATGAAAAAAGAAAAAGAACACAGACACATTATGGTACTGGAAAAATGTATCACTTAGTCCTACAAGCAGTACACTCTGTTGTAAGATACTAAAATTTTGTAATTAAATATCAAATAATCCGAACGAAATACAAAACACAGATATAAAGCTTTAAAAGTCCATCTGCCTTGGTAGTGCATCATTTTGAGACACATGCTCATCTTCTGTGAAGTCAGAGTTTTTAAGTCATTCTATTGTTATTTTATGAGAAGGGCTGAACACAGACAGAGCCCGATCTAAGTTGAGGAGAATTCCCCTGCATGGCTACACAACACACAGACAACACATTTAGAGATGTCAGCCCCTAACTAGAAAACAGTCTGTGAGGTGAACCCACTAACCCTGTCTAGCCGGGCTGTTCTGGAAACCCCAGTTAAAAATGCATTTGGTGTAGCTGATGCAGCGGGCTGGCCTTGCTGTGTTCACCAGGCAGACTCGTAGGCTTACAAGGCCTGCTCACAACACTGGTAAGTGAAATGCCACTACTGTATGCCTCATCACCGCTGCTTCCCCTGCACTTACATAATTTACACATGCAAAGGGAGGGGTGGACAGCAGGGGGAGGGGGTCGAACTACGGGGAGCTCACGTCCAATTTTGTTTGGCCATGCGGTGAGACAAATACAGAAGTACGAGGAGAGCTCATGCCACAGCGGGCTTTGATGACTACATGCTGAGACGCCCTTACGACATGCTGATAGACAGTAGAAAGACCCCACCCCTCCTTTGCATTTACCAAGCCAAGCGGGATATAGACGCAACAGGAACAAGGCAGAGAGTCTGAGCACATTAGAGGTGCACTGATCCACGACCATGGCATGGTTATTTATTAATCAGCTGAGCTTAGCTAACTGCCTGCTTAGATGAACAGCACAAGCCTGCGGAACACTGCAGAATCAGCCCAAAGACTAACAGCAGAACTCTTTTCACTATCAAACTTAAAATACACAAGACATTTACATCAAAAAAGCTCATTTGGAAAGGCAATGCAAATTCAATTATATATTCTTTTTTCTGTTTCTCAAATATCACAATTCCAATTCCCAATAGAACACAAACAACATATCAGATTGGTATGATATACTGAAACTGAGATATTTGACCATGTTTTCAAGGAGAATATTAGCTCATTTTGAATTCGATGGCAGCAACACATCTCAAAAAAGTTCAAACAGAAACAACAAAAAGCTGGAAAAGGATCCAGATCTACTATCGAGATACACAGCTATCTGCTCTGGGCCAAAATTTCATTCAAAATGGACTGAGGCTTTCAAGAGTTTTCCACGTTTGCATCAGATCATTTTAAATAAGTTTTGGCCCAGAGAGGAATGCGGCAATTCTGGATTGTATTCATATATGACCTCTTCCTTGCATGATACAGGTTATATTTGTCCATGATGCTTTCTGAAAATCATGATTTTTGAGCCATTGCAATGATTCCCAGTAGAAAATCATGCCTGTTTTTAATGCAGTGCCGCCTGAGGCCCGAAGATCACAAGCACACAGTTTGGACCTTTGACCTTCCTCCTGATTCTCTGAATCTTTTGATGACATCATGCACTGTACGTGGTGGGATTTTCAAAGTCTTCACAATTTTAAGTTAAGGAACTCGCCGTAGAAGCAAGTCGTCACAGATTGGTGAACCTCTGTCCATCTTTACATCTGGAAGGCTCTGTCTCTCTAAAATGCTCCTTTTATACCCACTCATGTTACTGATCTGTTGCCAGTTAAGCTAATTAGTTGTCAAATGCTCATCCAGTTGCTTTCAATTTGTGCCAATTACTCTTCCAGCCTTTTGTTGTCGTTGTTCCAACTTTTTTGAGATATATTACTACGATCAAATTTATAAGGAGCAAATACTTTCCAAGAAATGATAAAATATCTCAGTTTCAACATCAGATATGCTGTTTATGTTCTATTGGGAATTAAATATGGGTTCATGAGATTTGAAAATCATTGGATTCTGTTTTTATATACAAAAACCTTGTACAAAAATTAAAGCAAAACACTGTTGGCATTGGGATAAAGCCATTTACCAGGGCAACTCTAAATACCCTTTCATCTTTATTATTTCAAGTCACATACAGTGTATAGATGCTCAAAGAGAGAGTGGAGATAATATAATCTAACATAGAGAGCAAACAGTTGAAAACTCAGCGTTGTACATCTATTTGTGATCATTTGGCTGTAAAACAAAACATTACTATGTGATCCAAAGTAAATACTGTCATAGTGCACAACAAACAGTGTTTGCCCATTTGCACATTATTCATCTCCAAGGGTGAAGTCAGTGATGAGTAACAGCATGGCAATGTTGTCAGTAAATACACTCTAACATACACAAAATCACCCCTTTAACGTTGTACTTTTGGAGTTCACTGGAACCACAACACTGAGCACTTTTGTTTTTTTCAACACCTCACAGTTGGGGTGTCAGCACACTGAAATGGTGTTGAGGTGTTGAGAAACATTGCCTTTTAACTGAGAAGAAACATCTCTTATAGACAAAAAAATACAAAAAGAAAAACAGAATGGGATGCAATTCTCCGGAGTGCATCCCCCTCATGTCTCTTCCACTGTTTTTTTTTTTTTTTTGGCAGACTGGGTAAGACGCAGGAAAGCACTGGCACACAACGCACTCTCTACCTGAACACAAAGGGAAACATTTCAGCCTGGAGTTTGGTCTTTAGAGACTAATAGGAGACTTTCACATCACCACAAGGAGAAGGAGTGGTAGGCTTCCCATTGGCCGATACGGTTGATACAAGTCTTACAGTCTAAGGTGTTTTTGTTAAGTTGATTGGAGGACCCATGGAGGAGGCTTTGGAAATAGGCAGTGAACAGGTGAAGTTGTACATGGTCATTACTCAACACTACATTCATCGCTCAAGAGAGTTGTACCTCACACAGACTCATTCTGCTGAACTTCTGCAGCAGTGAACTGAAGACCCTAACCCTCTTGGACAGTTCATTTAGGATAATGCAGTGATGAGTAATGAGGAGGGGGGAGACTTATGTGTGTGAGCAATCATGTCTGATAAACGTATCTTTTCAAAATGCTTCCTCTGACTCAAATGCATTTCAAAGTGAGATGCAAAGCACGTCAGCAAAGACAAGAATGATTATTTTCATAACCTGCTGAAACATAAAAAGGCAATCTGAATGGCAGACATATAATTATTTTATGAATTCAGATGAACAACACAAAAAGAATATTTCAAAGAAATTTTTTGCATTAAAAAGATGGAACAGAAATTATCTAGGGGCTTTTTTCCCCCTTTCTTCAGACTTCAGAAAAGAGAAATTTATTTCTGCCTTCATCTCTAAATTGGATGCAATTTATTGCCTCTCCAAAGCTCATTTTTCACTGGCTTGCAGGAACCATGGGCCATGGCAGGCAATGTGTATCTGCCCGCCTCTCCTGGCCTCGGGTGCTAATATGTGGAAACTGGCTTGGGGATATGGAGCCCAACCAATGGAAGAGGAGGCAGAGGGACAGAGGAGAGAATCAATCCCTAATCGCTGAGGACTCGAGTAGGAGGGGTGAAGAGGAAGTGAAAAAAAAACAGGAGAGGAAAAAAAGACAGAAAGCTGTGTGTTTACCAGCAGACATGGGTGCTGTCAGCTGACTGGAAGAGCTCTGGGATGTCAGAGGAAGAAAAGAGAGTTATATAACCAGGCTGTTAAAGCAGAGGGAGAGAGTGAGACAGAAAGATAGACAGAGACAGAAAACGAAAGAGGAATAAAGAAAAAAAACACCACCATTTAAAGTGACAGGGACAACATGATCAGAGCAAAAGCAAACATGGTACATAGTGCTGCCTGCTCAGACACCAGACAAAGGCAGGTGACTGTCCAATGAGCAGACATCTCTGGTGAGTATTTAAAAATGCAACCACCACACAGTTTTGAACACAGGTCAGGTATTTACTTCATCCATCATGTATGCATTATCTTGGCCCATGGTCTCATGTAAGCCATGCTTGCATGCCCCTAGAGCCATATAGTTGCCTGATTACTTTTGCATTATGATGCTTTCTGTTTTTCATCCGGCTCTACACAAACTTAGTCCCTGCGACACTACGTGCCATATTCAGCTAATGCTACTAACAGCCTCTAAAACTCCACTCAACCTCACAGTGCCCACCTATCCACTACTGTTAGCTTTGCACTTGAGTTGGACTCCATCAATTTAGTAATGTGGCTTAGTGTAACATAATAAATAATGGAACAGTCTCATGTGTAGAGGATGCAAAACTAGAGCTTAATCTAAGAAATCGGCTCAGTTCAACACCACACATAGTGTGCAGGTGCACATAGACATTAAGTACAGTTAGCTCAAGGTGCATTCTGTCCTGTGACCTTGCTGTTACACTTCCACAGAGCAATGAATAACTATCGCATTTCTTTGGCTGACAGCTGACACCAAGAGGCCCAGGTGATATACGAGACATGACAAGTGATTCTAATTAAATGTAGAGCTTGTGGATGTAAAGTGGCAGGAAGGGAACAAATCCTGTCCAGGCAGCAAGCGGCAAAGCGGCATGCCTTGCTCCAAACGAGATGAGCTGGGCTGTCAGGGCTGCCTCAGCTGTCCTGTAAACCTGGGCCCAGCTCCCCAGGGGGACTGACAGGTTTCAGCTGGAGGGGAGAAGGCATACCGCAAGCCTCCTGCCCTTCCACAACAACAAACACATGACACACAAACAGGCAGTTCTAATGAAAAGCAAAAGCCATGTGGACCATGTGCATTTGTCACATAACTGTATATAACTAGGCACAAAGGATGGTCGTCTGTATGCTGTGCCCAGATGAAGTCTGTCATGAATGCATCAGCTCCTGTGTGATTTGGAGACTAAATAGAAAAACAACCTACAATCAAAAAGAATCAATAGTTACAGGAAGCAAGACACCTCTGTTGATGCTGCATCCCGATTGTATTTTCACCATGACTGTATTCATCCAGCTCAGGTAGAGAACAAAGGACTAGACATGGGGAGAGGGTTTTTTTTTGTTACAGAGAGTAGGATTTTTTTTTTTTTCATAGAGCAGAGGACCCAATGGTACTCAAGGCAAACATGAGTGTGTCAGTATGTGACACAGGACTGCACTTTGCAGAGGACACTCACAGGGCCCTCTGCTTCCCCATCAGACCCCAGGAGACAAGCCACATCAAATCAGTTAACCTTTGACCTCTCTAGAACAACTTGGGTCCCAAGAGTCATGGTCAGTCAGCTGAAAGACAATGTACATCACACTCTTTTCAACTGACAGGAGGAGTCATGTTAGTTGGCATCTGTCCACTACAGAAAAATGAAGGAACAGTCGTCTATCATAAGCTCATCAAATGCCAGCCAGGCAGAATTTTCTTGATAATACAAAGTCATGGCTCAGTGCTTTCTGTTCTCTCTGGGAATGGACTAACTTCATCTGGCCTACAAACTGTGGACTTTTCAATACTGTCAGTGTGATGTATCACACAATGCATGGAGTGAGAAAAAAAAAGTATTAACATTGCATATTCTAATTTGTCAGATTTTCAGCCATCCATCCTTAAAATCAGAATTTTTCATTTTCATTTCAAAACATGACTAAAGTTTCTTGAACGGCTTCTTTTTTGCATGTTTTATTCTTTACCATGCCAGTTTGAGGACTTGCTTGAACTCAAAAAACCAACTTGGCCAGGAAATCTGATTCCTGAGTGGCACTGGCACTTTGTTGCTCAAAAAGGAATGATCAGGACACGACCAAACACGACCAACACGACGCAATAAATTGTTGTGGCCACATTTTAAAACTACTCTAAAAGTTGAATATTCCAAAAAAGTTTTTTAAAAAAAGAGTGTGAGTGTGGATGTGAAATCAAAGGAGCACTTGGGTGCTTGAAGCTGGTTCTAGTGTTAGTGGGAAAGTGGAGATCCACACACAGACATATTAACATGGTTATATGATAACTCTGCACCCTGTGGGAAAAAATAGTTTGCAAGCTGAACTTGCACCAGCAGAACTTGCATTAGATTCACAGAGTTGCAAAGGGAGGCTCAGACAGACAATGGTTATGGTTGTGCCTGAAATTATGACTTACATGTTTGAATCGGGCAGTTAAGGGCACAGGTCCAATGTACAAACAACAAAAATGTCAAGGTAGTGGTCATACCATAGGAAAACTCACGCAACTATCATGTCTTCAGGACATATGAATTTAGTCCAGATGATGGTTATTCACAGCTGACCCAATATCATGATGATGATCATAATCAGTAGTGTAGTGATGGGTACACACAGGTATACAGCATATACCACACTTATTCTTCAGTCAGCACTGTGTATACCCACTTCTCCATCCATCTTGATACATTGGTACCACATACCCAGTCATATACTGAACATCAGGTTTATTTCAACCCTTTGAAATTGTTTGTCCACAGCATACAGCTTCTTAACATGCAACTATATTGTCATTTACCAAGACATTGTTCCTGTTACAAAGACAGTTTGTAACAGGACTTTGAAGCCATCTCAGTGGAATGATTACTATCAGCTACAACAAGCTGCTGTGGACACTCACATACATTTGTGTAGTTTGTGTGTATGAGGTGCACAGGAGTGCTGAGTGTTTGAGATGAGTGCAGTGAAAAGGAAACATTTCATCAATGACATCTGTGAGGATGCTGTATCTCTTTGTTGGACAAATGTATATGGAAGAATAAAATATAGGTCGGCACCCAAAAAAATCTTTCTTAAATGAAGCCACTATCCTCAAAAAAAAAAATAACAAGTACATCATCACATCAGTGTCATCATGTGTTCTGCTTCTCAGTTAGCTTCTATTCACTCCTCAGCTCACCTGAGGACACCAGTGTCACAGTTTGGTGACCCCAGTCTCCACACACTTCACAGTGTCCACTCCTCAAAAGAAGTTTAACCCCTTATCATGTTCTCCTTGTGTATTTTCTGAAAACTCCTGCGTTGACTTGTTGTTGTAATGCACATAAACTCACAAAGGAAAAAATGACTGCAGGATGTCAAACCTCTGTGTATTATGAAAACATAGAAATATAAACATCCTTATAATCCTTAAAGGATTAGGGATATTTACATAATTTCAGGTCATCTTTAAGTGGCCTGAAAATCACTTAAAGATGGAAACATCCAATATATTTTGAAACTCAGCTATTTAAAAGAATGTAAAATTAAATCCATCTCAGACTGAAAAGTGATGTTAGGTAAATCTAGAATGTCATTATATCCATTATTCTTTACAGTATACTCACTACTCCATGCACCGTCACTGACGATAAGGATGGTGTGTGTGTTTTAAAACTAAAACCCTTTATTTATAACTGAGCCACAACATCACTGAAGTTAAACAAGAGGATGTTTTATCCTTCATGATAGCAAGGTATCTGTCAAATAGGGCAGCCGAATGGCAGAATTTTGAGGGATTTATTTCAAGTTTCTTCTTACTACAAGCTGTGGAAGCACCTATCCCAAAAGATTATAGGATGAAGGTATCAAACTGGTCAATAACTATGGAAAGTTTCAGACAGTTCGGTTTGCAACTTTTAATGCCATACGCAGTAGTGTCACTTATATCAAAAGTTGATAGGATAACATTAAATTGGGCACTAAGTACGACAAATTTTAAATGAATTGGTCCGGACACCAATTATGAGTCCAGACACTGGGTGGATGGTCCAGACACTTTCAAGAAACTGCATTCACATCCCACGATAAACACTTATTTAACAGTATTATGCCTACATTGTTTTGGTCAAGAGTGCACTAATTTTAAGTAAAAAAAAAAAAAAAAAATTATATTGTTCCACGGCATTAAATTATCAGAAAACCTTTGGCAAGTGCAAGCTGTATAAAACTATATTCACCCAGTTGATTAACTGGTCTCGATTGTTACTTATGTGTTGGTAAATTATCACGATAATCTCTAGTACAGTCTCTCTAGTAGATGTGAGTTACTAAAAAAAACTTCAACTTAAATGTACAAATATTAACTCGACTTGTGTTTGCTTCTCCCTCCATTGTTCCATTTGTCTTTCTAATGCATTTGCTGCTGGGGCCCAGTCTATTTACTTTCTTTGGCCCTGGCCAACTAGACCCTTTGGTTTGCCCCGCCCCCTGTCCATCCCACAATCCCTCTATTTTGGGTGTCTCACAAAGCCGCTGATGTGATTAGAGAGGATGATGATTACAGTTACATAACAGAATCAAATTAATTTGTGGCCTGAACACAGCAGTGGCAGCAGGAAATCACTCAAGCTCTCAAATCTCCCTTTCTCTTGGTTGCCCCTGTGTTCCCTATCTTCTCTCAACAACCCCCTCCCTCCCGCTTTCCTGCACCCGCTGCCCCCTACTAGAACACACAGACACACCCCTCTCTCCTCCCTGCCCCTCCCTCTAGTCAATTAAAGTCACATCGAGGGATTAAAAGGAAGTAGGTCAGTGGAGCATTGCTGGGGGAAAAATGCAACACACCACGTCAGAAGTCACTGTGTCGACTTTGTGAAACACAGACCAAACTAGCGGCAATGTGTGATCTCATTCTGCTTCAACCAATACCGGGGCACCTCATAGTAGCCAGGTTCAAATCCCACAGACAAGAGTCGTGTCCTCACCTTGATTTCTTTGCAGCTCAAAGGAAACCCCCCTGGAGGGCAGCCTAGGGAGATAAGCTTTGGTGGCGGACACTTGATACCCTCTACAGAATGCTTTGTCTCCAGTCCCCTTAACAGATCCTCTTCAAATGCAGGATTATAGCAGCGCTACAGGCAATGAGAGCCCCATAGCTCCACTACAGGCAGACAATGCCAATAGCCACCATGCAACGCAGAAAAAGTACACATGCATAGAGGCACTTTTCAGCGTACGGTATGATGCAGTTCTAAAGAGCTGACATTCAGACTGGTTTTAACTGAGTGTATATGAAAAAAGCAGTCACATGTTAATTCTGTCTCACTTGTAGGCATTCATTTAATTACACTTTGCAGTTTCTAATGTTTTACATTTGTATATTTCATTTCATAATGGCTTGTGACACTTAAAGTTCATGATTCATTATGGTTGATCATTGTTGCAATATCTGCATAAAATAACAGTTTGTGTTTTGAAAAACTAAAAACCTAAGATGCTTATGTCAAACGTACCGGTATGTGAATTAACATCATAAAAACAACCTCTAGTTCCCCGTTTTTAAATTTTTGTCGTTTTTTAAGTTAAATCTGATATCTTTTACCTTCAGTGAGGTGCTCTATTTCTCTTTCTGTCTGTATGTAAAGTAAGCCTGATTGAGTGCTGTTTAACTATTATATCAAATTATTAAATTGCAATATTCATAATGCATTTAAAAACATGTTAAAAACATGTTAGCAATGGTAAATAGAAGGCTCGGGCAGCAGTTGAACCTCCAACATACTGTAGGTTTACCCAGCCAAGCTCCTTCTGTCTGTTTAGAGTATTAAAGTGGCCCCTGCTGTGTGATGGAAACTCAGCAGGGGAGGTGAGCAGGGAATGGCCTTGGTTGTGCTCAGAAGTGACACTTTGCTACTACTGTCAACATATTGTACTGTATTGTCCAACATAATCACTCTTGTATTCACCACACACTATAGAGGAGTGAATAATAAAGGGAAGCAGTGTAACAGGCTTGTCAACACTGACCATTAACAAGTGAAAATTATCCTGCCTAGTTTCATGCTCACCAGCTGTGAACGTCTTGACAAATAATGTAAAAGTGGTTTTTCTGTGACAGTCATGGAGATGAGACGACACATCTAATCGTTTAGCAACACTATACACAGAGATGACAAGGAGTTTGAAGCGGAGAGATGCTGCAAGTAATTTGTTTACTTTCTTGATAACAGGCAGAGTACAGAGTGACAAGATGAATCGGCTGCACGTTGAGAACAACATAAAAATGATACTACAGTTTATTATGCATTTCAAATGCTGTCTTGTAAACATGCAATGATATACTTGTTGGTGCATGATAGAAAACTAGGCTTTAGCAGTTATCAATCACTCTTCTATACACACATTTTGGTAACTAGCTACATACTGTATGTATAGTGAGAATATCGAATCTATTTGGATTTCTATTACTATGACTTGATTTAGATCAGCATAACACTGTCCATTTCATGTCTAACTTTTAGTGTAGGCTAAAAGTAAAAGGGACTGGATTTTTAGGGATGGTTTTCATGTGCCCATGGGTCTTCAGCTGGCACAACAAATTAATTTAATCATACAAAATACATCACACCCACTATGGGTCAGATCTACTAAAGGATTGTGTTGTTAGAAAATGAAATGAAAAAAAAATTTACAGTATATATTATATATATATATTTTTTTTCCCCATTTTCTAACAGTCATGTCATATGCATATATTATGTAATCCACATAGGACCCACCAGGGGTAGAATTCACTACAAGCAAAAAGCATGTTACTGCACCCGTACCATCTGAATAGATACATATGAGATACATATAGATAAATATTTACCATATTTTCTGGATTAAAAGTCGCAGTTTTTTGCATTGTCTGGCGAGGGGAGCGACAAATACATCGGAGCGACTTATATTTTGAATAAATTCGACTATAGGGTGTTTGTCACACTGCCAGCCGCTAGAGGAGGTGAGCCGTGAGTTCTCCGTCAAGCGCGCGGCCGTGGCTGCGCGCTTTACGCGTGTTCCCCGAAGAAATGCGACCTGTTCTGTAGAGCGACTAATACACGCTTTTTTCTTCTTCATTATGCATTTTTTGGCTTGTGCGACTAACATACCGAAGCAACTTATCACCTGGAAAATACGCTACTCATTCTGTAGAAAATCAATCTCTTGTAGTACTTATGGATTCAAGTACCGTGTGATACTGCTGCCAGCTGTGAGTTTGTGGAACATCGGTGCTAATGTTTCTGCAAATTCCCAGATAAATTTAATGACACCTGGATAACATTATTTTAAGAGTTCAACACCAATTGAACAGGTTTCAGACCTACCGGTACCCGAGTCAATTACCAGCTGGGCCCTGCTGTGATGGACATTTCTTGTGAAGCTGTCCAGTGTCTGTCTCTCAGAGGTTCTGCTGAACTTGCTCTCTGTCTCGTCTTTTAAGGCTTTGGTCTTGGTTTGTGAAGTACCTAGAGATAATCTTGGATTATGATTGGCACTGCAGTATATAAATACTACTGAAATGAACTGAAAAAAAACCTCCCAATTCTGTAAAAAACCTAAAATATGAGAGAAGTAAAAACATGAAAAGCTGGTTTCTGACTATGCAGTTATGAAGAGCACTCTCCCACTTTGTGTGTCCATCTCAACAATTTGGCAGATTTTAGTTTCTGTGTTTTTTTGTTGTGGACCAGCCTATGAAATGAAAAGTGAAGAAAAGCCTCAAAATATTTAGAGCCTAATGCAAATTTATAAATTCAACTCTCGTGCAAAATGTTATGTCTGTTTTTCTGCCAGCATATGATTAGTGCAAAATCTTTTGTCAATGAGTCCTTTGCAATTGTGGACACAACTGCAACTCAATTTACAACGCTATTAGTATGTACACTTCATTCTTTGTGGCTTTGGCCTTATGTGCACTAGACTTAAATTATTTTAATGATTTAGTATGCTACCTCAATTTTCATGAGAAATATTGATTTGAATGATTACAGTCACTCAGGATCTGATAAGCAGTGCCGTCTCTGATGAGGGTTGCAGTGCTCTGTTCATGACATTTAGTAAGATGGGACACAGTCTGGTCTCATCCTACTAGTTGTACATTTAAAATAGAATACATTGTTTCCTTTTCAATATAATTACATTGATGTGAACTTACAGTAACTAGTCTTACATTTTGTGGAAAAAATTAAGAGAAACTAAGCTGCTGACAATGCACTACCACCAAGGCACCTGATGGATCTAGCTTCAGGAAACCATTAACATAAATGTACAAACCAAAAGGTGTAGAAACAATTGCCATTGATCTGTGAAGCTTATTTACAGAACCACACTGACACAGACAGAGTTGACTTAAGGTGTGAGCAGACAAGCAAAGCTGCAGTCGCAGCAAAGTCAGAGGGATTTGCAGAGCCATGTTTAATGCTCCCCGATGACCAGTAAAGGGCTTCAAAGAAGGAAATTAAATAATTCCTGTTGACATCAGATAGTCCAAAAAGACTTTTCCAGGCTTAGCTCATAATGCAGCTTTCTAACTGCCCAAATCTTTCCAATATACTGCATCTGCAGTGGCACAAAACAAGGAAAGTATTATTTTTCAAGCCAGCTGATGAAATGAAAGTCATTTTTCCTTTTTTGATGATTACATTATATTTCTTTGTTTAGTCTTTACATCGATAAAGTCATACTTTCACATATTTTTCAGGTCTGTCCAATAACCATTACTGAATAACGAGCACAGCATTGTGTAATTACCTCTGAAGATGAGGCATGAAGTAATCGATGATGTCTGCTAAATCCTGGGCTGAGTGATCTGCACTGTTTTGCTTTGAGCTTGGCCACACTCATTACTTTAATGTGGATATGTGAGTCCATTTACACTACTGAATATTTCATTACATTTCTGGAAGACAGTGAAATTATATTGTAGTAAAAATATGCACTGATAAAAGGCCAGTACATAAACACAGTAAACAAAAACAGTTGAGGTCAAAATTGTTAGTCCCCCAATGATTTTTTTTCACAATTTTCTCAATTGCTGTTTAAAAGAGTGACATCTTTTTTCAGCTCTTAGCATGCTAGTTTCATTAAGAAACAATAAGTTGTGTTTAATTTGCAAAAACACAATTATTTTAGGAAAACAATATTATTCACCCCCAGAAGAAGTGACCTCATCATCCAGGCAAAGCACAAAGCACTGCTCTTTGACTGAGTAATGGTCGAAGTGTGTGAACTCAAATTCAAACTGAACATTTGTCCAATATTCACTTCAGAGAGGATTTGAAGCATCGCTTGTCAAACTATCATGCCTAAACCATAGCTAAAAAGCAAAAGATAGGATTGTTGGTGGACGCAAAGCAGAAGGATATACAAAGTGAGAAGTGTGGAAAATTTTCTGAAAAGATTAAAATTTTCATTTGGGGTAATAATTTTCCCTTAATGGTATATAAATTAGACTGAACAAAATAAGGCATTTACATTCAAATAACAGTCACTGTGACTACCCAAATAAATAATGACAGATTGATCAAATCTAAAAATCCTAATCAACATTTAAACAGTATGATGAACAACTAATTCTTTTCTGTAGGTACGTAAATATCTCAACAAATATGTATGTTCAATTGAAATTACTATGATTGAACATATCTTATTTGCTATCATTAGATTATAAATTTCATTTTTGTATTTTATTTGACTATCCATAACCACATTGAATTTTGAATGACAAAAAACATTCTCCTCAAAAAGTATGAAAACATTTACACTGAAGTAGCCTTTTTTCCCTCCCTCTATGTATTTTTTCTTCATAAAATAAAACTGAACAATGCTCCACAACCAAGGCAGTGAATGACAGCAGGATGCATGAGTATGCAGTTTGACAATCCACTTGTTAATTGTGCTTAACAGGGCTATATCTCAGCACAAAGCTTTCATTAAAGTATCAAAATAAAAAGCTAATTGCTCCACTCTCTAGCGGCGGTACACTGGGAACAGTGTTGTTGCTAGATGATGATTGGCTAGTCAATTTCACATGCAACTAGGGACACTCAGCCACTGACTCAACTTCTCCACAGCTTATACACTGTAGGATGAAATGATGCACTGTTTGAGACATTGATTCCTGATAAAAACAGTGTTCAAGCCTGCCACATCAACACTACATCAAGGCAAAACCCTGGCAGGGATGTTGGCTTGAGTCCATCTCCGTAGACTGCCTCCATAATGAGCATGTTATCGCATCTGGATTTCAATTAGAGCAGGACACAGATCTAGACAGCTACATGTTAAAGTGTGAGCACCTCAGGATTCCCCACAGTTATCAGATGAGGAGAAGGCTGAAACAAACCTGATTGGTTCTATGGCAAATTGCTGTAGGTCACGGTTTCAAACTGACTTGAGAATCCATTTGTTGCGCCTATCATATATAGAAATCACAAGATATGATGATATGAGTAATTTCATTAGATGAACGTTGTCGAGGATACATAAAACTCATATCTAGAGTTCTCTCATCATCTGCTATGCAAGCACAAAGTGGTTATAAAGGCACAGTTCCTCACGTAAACACACACAATCTTATTTTTAAGTTTAATATACTCATATTACCGGTGTTGTACCATATATAAAAATAATCAATTCATATACTGTACAATACTTAGAGGTAAAAGATTAATGACAGCTATATTACTAGCAAGATTAGGAATTCTAACCCTTTGAAGAAATGGCTGTGACAGTGTGAAATTCCACAGACTCGTCACTGTGAGGATGAAAGTCTAAGAAAAGCAACGGATGAAATCTGCGTTCCCAAAAGAGCCGGCTGCTCTAATCTTTGCATTGTGAAGGAAAAAGACGAGTGAGTCAGATTTACGTCACTGTTTGTTTGCTCTTTTTTCCACCCACAAATGCCTCTTCCTGCTTCCTCTTTCAGATGTGCCTTTAGGAGATGAATCGTTTTACAGTTTAGTTCCTCATTTAAATGAAGTGGGCGGGATGTGGGGAGGGTATTTTAATCACTTATATAAATATTTGCATTCACATGGGCTGACCCTTGGAATAGTCTATTACTTCATCTCTTTCACCCGCTGGCCCCCTCCGCTCATCCAGACACGCTTATTTACCTCTTCTGCTCACCCATTCAATAAGACTCCAACCAGCCTAAAGACATTAGCATAGCCACACAGCTCCACAGACCAGGCACTATGCAGCTTTGTTCTCTGATTTGTTCTGAGGGGACAAATACAGCCTACAATGTGAAATGAGGAGCAGTGGAGGAAAGGGGGGTTAGACCACTGGGGAGACTAGCAACTCCTCTGTTTCTACCATCTAATGCCTTGACAGTGAGTAATAAATTGATCACAGCGTTGGGCATGATGTTGGCCTTAAGATTCCCTCTTCATGTACAGTAGCAGCCAGGCAGTGGGAAGGGAGAAGTGGTCATCATCCGACTACATGTGTGATTTATTGGGAAGACTCAATGATAGTGATCTGGGATGGATCTCAGAAGAGACAGGGCTCCTGCATCTTTAATTGTTCAGAGGAACAGAGCCTCATCACAATTATAGAGCATTCAGGAAGCCTCCAAACTCATTTAGCTCGCCTCATCTGGGAACAGGAATCCACTAAACACAAATTCCTCTTCTGCCGCCTGCGGCAAAAAGCCTTCTTTTTTTAAAAGATTAATAAGATAAGAGATTTAAGAATATCCAAAAGACGGAGAAAAAGACTCATTGTTGAAAATGAAACATCACAACGTGTCAGCATGTATAGAGGGGAAGAGAGATGCATGAAAAACTGAGAATGTCCTTATTGTCTATTTCACTGCTTTAATTAAGCCTTAAACAAGCTCTAAATATACACAAAATTTTCTTTATAAAAGAATACTCTGATTGTGTCTGTTTTTAGTGTCTACTCATTGTCTGCCACTCTGTAGTGTTCACAAAGGGACAGTGTGTGAAACATGAGCTCATGAGAAAGAAGCATGCACACAGCAATACACCCAACATTCATTAAAAAACCTTCTCATCTCTCCATGCTCTCATAATCTACTTCCCCTTCCAGTACATGAGGTAAATTACAACTATAATTGAAACATTGCACATGTTTAGCAAATGTGAGCTCACTCATCCATAAGGAGACTGAGACAGGAGCTGCATTAAAACAAATAAACTAATCAAGTCAGTGCTGCATGACACACTCATCAAAGATAAACACATAAACAATTTTGTGGGCTCTGCATGTCAGCATATAGCGATGTGCTACTGGGAAACTACGGGCTGGTACACAAAATAATAAACATGCTAAATCTTTGGAAACTAAATCTCTGGATGTATGGCAGTATACAGTGCAGTCATTGAGACAGATGTCCCATGTAAGTTCCCTTTGATTCACTCCCTTTATGCCTGATGCAAAATTACAGAATGGAGTCCAGGCTGATAGAAAGGGGTGACCAGGATTCTCATTCTCATTCTCTCTCTCTCTCTCTCATTCTCTCTCTCCTTCTTCTTTAAACCTTCTAACATCCCACAGTGAGGCTTTCAAGGTTCCTAAGCGTGAATAAATATTTGAGGTAAAGTTAGTGGGGTGTACCTTTGAGAGTGTACATTTTTAATGTCCACAGACTGACCCTCCATTTTATTGTTCTTGCACAAACATAATGTTTACAGCACATTTCTTACCTTGACAGGCTTTACAGGTATGTGACGGTATTTGAGATTGTGCCGAGTGTGGAATAGCGTATTACATATACAGGAATGAATTCAACTACAAATATAAACACGGCTGAAATCTGTTTCACTCAGTGTGAAAAAGCTGCAGATTTCAAATGTTACAGCTGAAAACATTATCTTACGTAAAAAGCCTATATGTCAATTACAACAGAGGTGGGAATCCATGTCTGACGTTACAGTACGAAGGTGCCCAGTATAAAACAATGGTACATTCTTTCATGATATTGTTAGTTTCTACTACACTATTCTATTACACTGTTTAACTAGTAATTCGCTAACCTATCACATTTCAAAGAAACACCACAAAACACATCATTTTCACTGGATCTTGTTCAAACGCACTGATGATGATTACAGGAGTTATTACAGTTAGTGACTAAAATTGAAGGCATTATTATTTTCTTATGAGATCAGCTATGCATATATTGTTCTCAAAAATCAGGCACACTATGCACTGTGGAGCAATTAGTCAGAGAAAGAAATGTCACCATGATGCACCTGTAGAGGGCATTGTGATGCATATAAGGGATAGTTGCCCTGCTAGGTGTTTTTGTTTCAGCAATGAAGAAAGAAAAGACGAGGCATAATCGTCACCACAGTGCATAAACATCATTCTGATCACAGCTCTTTAGTCATCATGGTCACATGAGAGAGGGGAAAAAGAAGTGACATAATTTCCTCCATTTCGGCACATCTGTTCCACATCTGACAGGCATCCAGACAGATTTAGTGAGGTTTTCTGCCCCTGCTGTGGAGATCGTAAACAGGCCATTCAGCTTGTGTTGTTAACTCAAACAAGATGTGAGGCCCTGGGCCAAGTCTGTATTCAACCTGGGGCCTTCTGATTACACTGGACTCAGGACAGATTTGGTTCCTATGCTGAATGTCAACCTAAGCCACAACACCTGGTCTGAGATCAGTGAGAGACTACAGAGATGGACCAGGCTCTGGGAAGAGGGGTCTGTCTGATGTAAGCCAGGGCTGAGTAGATAACTCAGGTTGCGTAACACTGCCCACTTCAACACTAGCCTTAATGAGGAGGGAGCCTTTCAATTCAACTCACAATGATGAGCTGTAAAGGAGAGAGTGTGAGAAAAAAAAACATGGGACTGCAGGAATCCCATTTGTATTTTCAAGATGAGCTCTTTTAGACAAAAGTGTCCCTGGGAAGTATCACTGTGTAATGTGGCTAATCTCACACTGAAGATACTGTAAATGACTGCTTAAGACCTCTCATTCATCTGCTGCACTGCTGGCACTCATCCATTCGATCAGCATCATTTAGCACGTAAACATGCTCCTGGTGACAGGTATCAGAGCTGCCTCCCTAATCATACACATACCTCAGCACTGTGGCATGTCCTCATCTATCTCCCTCTCCTCAGAGGCTGCACAGCCTCCCAATCAGAAAGGATAATACCCTGTGGACCAACTACCACACTCTATACAGACACAGAAACACTCTGCAGTTAAAAAGAAAAGACAGCCCAGGCCCATTTAGCATTGGTGTGTTGACACTAATGGACACATAGACTATACCCTCATGTTTGAGAATAAGGACATTATGCAGACATCCAGCTATTCCTATGCTTTCCTCCCTAAAGCATAAGGTAGCGGGGGAACAATTGGTTTCATGGGTGCTGTGGGGTATCATTTGGGAAGGTCTCCCTGTCTCTCCTTCTACTTTGTGAGCTGGAGCTGGTGGAGTTTAAGAGGAAGGGGTATTATCTTAGACTCTTGCCAGCCCAGTGCACTCTTTGGGATAATGTTCTTACTGGGCGTGATCCTCCGACTGCAGAAGTCATGCTGTCTTTACTCAGAAAAGCAGAGGGGGACTGGAGGTGGGTGGCTGGCTTCGCCCCAACAGATTTAAAAAAGAAAAAAAAAGTTCTTGTTACATTTGCTTGAACCCACATTTTTTTGCACAAAATTAGAGAATTAGGTATACTAAATAAACTAAAATAACAATAAATAAAATCACAATAAGGTGCTGTAATAAGACAGCGAGAATTACCGTACTACAATGATGTGAGACAATGCAGTGTTGCTTTTTATCCTCACATAAAAATATGTAAGGATAAAAAGCAACACTGCATCATCTCATATCATTGTAGTCTTTAAAGTACAAATTAGCATTTGATATTGTTTCAAGTTTATCTTTGCAGAAATGTATTCACTAACAAGACTTTGTTTACCTGTTTGACTGTGCTCTTGCCAGCCAAACAATCACTCAGGAGGTCATATTGACCAAAGAGAGAACACTTCATCTGTTCTTTACATGCTGACCTTTGAAGAAACTTTTTCTACGCAACTATAAGCTATGTCAATATTTGACTCAGACCCTGACAGGATGTTCGTGCAAGCCGGGGGGATATAAAGTTCCATAAGTACATTATAACACAGGAATGCAATAACAGTGTTAGTGTCTAATAATGCTTTATGGGCATACTGTAGAGACAGGTACAACCTCAGCAGACCAGAAAAGGACCAGAGGTTGGTGTCACAATTGTCTTATAGCTTACAGAATTAAACATAGCATTATGTTAGCATCTCCCCTCCGGCATCACATCAGAGAGTCTTTTGAAGAATAAATAAACAATCTACGAGGCTTCAGGTGACAACACAGCATACTGGCAGCTCCTCAACATCTGATAAGGTCCATCTCCTTGCCCGTGGCAAACAATTGGAGAGATCAATTTCAATCTGGAGACGTGATAAAGAGAGTTGACAATACGCCCCTGCAGCTGTAAATACACAATGTCATGTCTGAAAATAACTGATGAGAAATGATCTAAACTCAAAATGTGCATTGATTTCATTGCCTCTCCCTCATTCCATTCCAATAATTTCAGATATCAGTTCTGTCAACTCTGCAACTCCAAAAAAAAAAAAAAAAAGATAAAAGTCAACATCAGAGTAGTGGTCTCAAATGCATAAAAAGATCCTCTGTCTTTCCAACATATGAATAAAAGATATTGCGTTACAGTCATTTTTTCCAGTGTGCTTTCCCAGTTACCTAATCTAAGTGATACAATGTCATTTCATACAATAAATGTGTTCTTTATTAACCAACAGACATTCACGTCAGACTGTGCTGCATGTCAGACGGAGGTGATTGTGTTATCTGTGAGACCGGCTGTGCAACTCTCCACTGGGCTCCTGCAGCTCGAGGATTGTCCCTTACCTCTCCACTACCCCAAGCGCTGCTTCTCCCCTGCACTCTAATTGCCTCCATTACTGTATCTGCAGTCAGATAAAATGCTAATTTCACAGCACATTAATTTCTTCAGGCTGAACAATAAGCAACACAAAGCCCAGGCCGCCTGTCTTTGCCTGGGCAAGCACGTCTGCAGCGCTGGGCTCTTTCCCAGTGGTAGAGGAGTGAGAGCACCATTATGCACAGGTCAATGAAATGAAGGAAAAATCCATCGATTCTACATTTGAAAAGAAAACACAGGAGAAGGGCCCGGGCAGGGTGATTTATCAGTCTCAGACGGAGTCTGGCAGTCAGGCAAGGAAAACACTGAAGAGAAATGCTCCATCCTCATTGGCCTGTTTTGGCCAAGTACATATAATACAGTAACATCTGTCCACAGATATATCTCCTCAACCTTCACCTGTAACATGCATGACTTTCTGAAACAGGAACAGACCTGTGTAGATTAAACTAAGTGAACATAATTTCATAACTGCTTTGCATAACTATACTGTACATCTAATCTACTTAGGTTTTATGGGATGAATTAGATTATTTCATATACATAATTTTTTTCCGTCTGGAGTTCATCGATCATCCATAGTCCTCTTGCTCAGAAGCACCCGTCTGTGTACATCAACCTAATGTTCTCATATTATATGCATGGCTTGATTCCTCCCTCCAGCATCCCCAACTGTCTCTGGATTAGCAAATCCACACCCCACTTCACAAATCAAAACGTTTAACATAATAGCTCCCATCCTCTAATGGCTACACAACACACTTCATTTATTCAGCCAACATTTTTAATAAGTCATTATCAAATTTTGCTTAATTCTATTCAGCCCCCCAGGATGGCAGAAGGAGTGAAGGAGGTGCTGTTAACCCTATGCAAAATATGAGTTTGTTTGTGCACATGCACTTGTGCCATAAGCTGAGTGAATCCTGACCCAAGGACAGACTCTCTTCCTGAGAGACTCAGATTTCTGCCTGGAAGTGGGACTGGCCTCGTCTCTCTCTGATAAGCCCTTCACATGAAGAGCACTGCAGGGCCCATTTCAGTGTGCACTAACATAAACAAGTAACATCAATGCACAGTTAATACCCTGTGATTATGTATTAACAAAGGCCATCAGTATGGTAATATCACTCTGGTTGTCTCATGATGAAAAGGCAGACTCATTCGTATGAAGCCCAGGTATTTAGGAATCTCACTGATGTCAGGAAAAATCTACAATTTTTCTGGTAGTTCTGAACAAATGTCCTTTATGCATGCTGCATAAAGGATGGGGATGTCTAAACCACATTAAAGATCAGCACTCTCTTAGCTTCCTAAAGTACAATTTTAAAAAAAAAATCATAGTTCCTACATCAAAAGGGCAGACATTGGTGACGTGATGTCATGTCTGGCTGGTCACCCAAAAATCCTCACAACCTACAGAAACAAGATAAACAAAACAGATGCATTATGTACATGATTGACAGGCAAACAGTCTTGTTCTACATCTGCTCTTCTGTTTCATCAGTGCCATTAAGTTAGGTTTGTTTTATTCAATCATAAAAATGCAAAACCAAATCTGTCCAGAATAATGTGTCAGTTTTGAAATTAGTCAGTCAAATCATGTATTTTGAATTTGAATTTGCTGTTAGTTACTATTGCCTGACCAGTCTCCTCTGACCTCTGGCATCAACAAGGTGTTTTCATACAGAAATCTGTTGCACACGAGATATTTTGTCTTTTGTTGTGAGTGGCTGGTCACACCTGTCTAAAAAAAAGCTTTGAAGTGAAAATGGGGAGCTATTTGATGCTTCTGTTGAATATACACAACTGGTAAAAAATTTTATAACACCCAAATTTTTCCAGTTTTTTGTTAAAATTCAAGCTGTTCAAGTTCAATGAATAGCTTGAAATGGTAGAAAGGTAAGTGCTGAACTGCCAGAGGCTAAAATAAGTTAAGGTTACCCAAAACGGAAAAATAATGTACATTTCAGAATTATGCAAAAAGGCCTTTTTCAGGGAACAAGAAATGGGTTAACTATTTAAAGCTGTTCTGCATCAATGGAGGTTGATCAAGACTTGAAAGTTGAGGTTACCAATTTCTAGAAGTGTCCCAAGTTTGCTCAATTAATTACAACCCCTTCTGCCTGCACAAAAACACTGTTGGAACACACTGTGGTACCATACCCTCATGAGGATTATTTAACTTCTTCTTCTCCTTTCGGCCTGTTCAGCATTAGTTCAGTACTTACCTTTGTGTGTACCATTTCAAGCTATTCATTGAACTTGAACAGCTTGAATTTCAATTAAAAATGGGAAAAATTGGGGTGCTCTAAAACTTTTGGCTGGTCGTGTATAATAAACCACAGTTTAAATGTACGTAGCATAAAATGTTTCAAACACAGCCCTATTTGGCAGCATTATTGTAGTTTTGAAATCTTAATTAAACTTTTTATTGAGCCTTTGAGATTGGATGATAACTCAGTTTGTAGTTTTATAGGTTACATTTTAAAGCTTGATTTATAGAATCTGAAAAAAGCACAATGAAAAGAATTAATGACAGCAGTCATGCAGTTATGTTTATTAAAGATCCATATTGTGCAAAACCATTTTATTGTTGTTCAGCCTGAGCCATTAACATAGAAGGAAAACAAAAAAATAAAAACATTAATTAACTAATGCAATTCATTCTTTTGTGGTTTCTTGAAAATTATTTTTGTTCCTTTCAGCTTTCCAAATTTCACTGGACAAAATCATTTCTTGTCAGTCTAAGTAGTTTTCATGAACTGTAATCATTCATTGTCCCGTGCTTAAGAAACGCTTAAGCTTCTTCAAAGTCCTCCTCACTACTCTTAACAGTTTGTCACATTAGAAGCTCTTTTAAGGGTGAAGAGCTTTTATGAATCGTTTTAATCTTTGCTAGGATAATCTCTTAAGAATCTAAGAATCCTCCTAGAATTATGGGTGTGGTCTTCACTCGGAGATACTCTTTGCACTAGGAACAAACAACAAATGAAACAGTGCGTCATGTTGAATGCATCTTTGAATAAAACACTCATTTTTTAATACACAGTATTTCCAGTGACTGCTGACTGCTCTGGTTTCAAGCTTAGTCCTAAAGAAATGTATGTTTTCTTCCTGCACTGTATTGTGCATTGTACATTCTTAAAATATAAAAATAAAATTACAAAGTTGCTCAAGCAGACCAGTTCTTATTGTCTATTGAAAGTGCACAATATCAAGAGATGCACTGAATGATTAGAAGATTGGATCATTTTGTCTTTGCGCTATGATTAGTTTGTTGCTCAGCTGTGAATAACCTGCACTCAACTGACTAATAGGTTACCAAACTGGATAATTTGAAGCAGCAAGAATCTACTGCAAAACATAAAGTTTGACCTTTCTTCAATTTTATGGGTTTTATCTGTCAATTGAATGTCACATACTGTTATTATATTGAGCAAAATATGACATCGCATTTAGGCAACACATTCAGAATGAAACCCAAGGATTGAAAATTAGTGTTAAACCAAGTCCCTGAAAAAACTTCCTAGGACGACCATGCAGTAATCATGCTCCACTTTGCACTTACAGTGTCTGTTCTACATTTTCAAGGGCTCTTACAATACCTCATTCAGTTACTATACATGATAACCGAATGAGAAAATATTTAATACATACAAACTTTAAAACAAAGATTAAGTGAAACTATTTGAACATTACTGTAAATATAAACCATCTAATAATTCTCCCGTATAGCGCGCAGCTTAGTGCTCTAAACCGCTGTAATATAAATGGAGGTTTGTGTTTCCTCGTATAATAACAGAAATCCCTCAGCGTCCAATGTAAACCTGCACAATGTTTCACAGTTTTCACAGTACAAACATCCTTACTTCAAAATTTCAAAATGTTTACCATCCACATAACTGAAACGGGACTCGATATCTGTTAAAACACCATCAGCGAGTGAAAAGCTTATGTGCGGCAGGCCAAGTTACATCATACTCTGGCTGCTATTAACCCTCTGTTTCTAAGACCTGTTCTCTCAAGCCTGTATGGTTCCTCCTGTTACCATTCAAAGGCGGTGAGTGGTGTGGAGGTGTTGACAGACTGAGCACGCCTGAACTGCCTGGCTGGCTGGCTGGCTGGCTGGGTGGGGTGAAGAGACAGCTTGCTGGAGGAAAAGGGAAGAGAATAGATGGCTAGGGCCACGAGCTGCACATGGGACAATGAAAAGACAAGCTGTGTTAAGTCTGCATCTCAGTATGGATATGCTGGCACAATGATAACAGTTTAAAAATATATCAGTCAGATGGTGTTTATCAAAGAGGGTAGAGGGCAACTAATCAAGATCAAGCACTGTCTGTGGTGCAGAAATCACTCGGTGGATGTTTGAGAAGTGATGGCAGGTGGGATGCCATGATGTCTACTTCCCCCTCCTCTAATTAAACCATTACTGCAGGGTGTGGAGACTTGGAGAGGATTACATAATGCACTCTGGTGTGCAGGAATGGGCCAGTCCCAGTGGACGAAAGGCAGTGAGAAAGACAGAAAGAGAAAGAGTAGAGGAGGAGAGAAGCATTTGAGGCATTTGAGATTAAGTCCCTTTCATCTTCAACCAGACTCATATTTCCTAAAGTTAAGTGCTAGATGAAGACTGTGCGATTACTCTCTCCCTCTCCTTCTCCCTCTCTTTTATTCTCTCCTTCACAGACACATTCTCTTGGTCTCTTGCTCTCTCTTGCCTTTAGTTGAGGACTCACAAAATGTGCATTCATGTGCTTGTGGAAGACTCAGGCTCCCAATCTCCAGTGCTAAATACAGGAATTTCTAAGAAACACAGTTCAAAAAGGAGACACTTAGCTATCTACACTCACATTTCACAAGAGAACCAGAGTCAATGGCTGGGCTAGGATGCTTAAAGTAGATGCTTGAATATGAAGTGGATTATGCTTCAATGAGTGCTACACTGTTTCCTAACCAGACAATACGGGTTACGATCTGAAGCTGTGGTTTCATGTGATTAAAAACAAATGCATGTTGAAATAAGGTGTATGAGTGTCTTCAGTGCACTGGGAATGAGTTTTCATTAATGTAATCAAAAAACAGGAAAACAGTCAGATGGAAAACAGTGTTGTGGCAAGAAAAAAAATACAGGCATGTGTTTTTATTTAAGGAGGTATTTTCTGATTTATACAAGGCAGATGCTTAGTACACTAACATAGCCATTCAGGCATCTTCTGTGCTGCCAAACTCAGGTAATGGGTTACACTGTAAATCACACAGTAAGTCCTTTCAAAAGATGATCAGTCCACAATTCAGTTCACATATATAAACTCAAAGCATCATTGAAAATTTAGCATGTTACCTGTGTAGTAGCAGATGGAAATATAATTCTGCATCTTACGTATGTGTGAAGGAACTGGTGTTACAAGGTAGAAGAGTAAATCGCTATGATTGCTCACAAACAGTCAGATTCAGCCAAGATACACTTAGATGGGGGAGCTATCACTCAAGCCCCAAGAGGGAGAACAGTTAAATCCACTCTCTCTGAGCCCTCTCCATGTCAAGTGGATGAGAGATATCATGACATAAAAATGTCTATTCTCTGGTTCCAATCACACAGGCCCTCTTATGATTAAGGCATTGCAGCAATCAAGCAAATTCCTCATTGTGTGTGTTTGTGTGAGAAAGGGAGAGATCTTCACCAGGGCAGGGCTTCTCCTCTCAGCAGTGTTTGCTGAAATAAATCCTGCATCTCCAGTGGTGCCAGACAGCAGACGCTGTCTTTGCCAGCTGTCTGCCATGCTGCTCTGCTCCATTCTACTCGCCGTTTGCTGCCGTGACTGCTGTCCGACGCTCAGCACTCAGCCCCTTGTTTTCATAACAGTTCCGGCACGGACGGCTGGCACAGCTGTTCTGTGGGTCCCTACGGCCTTTTAAAAAAGGCAATAAATCAATCTAGGCACTCAATACAGGCGGGAAATTGACCAATTAGAGTGGCCCAAGATGCTTATGTTCAGGCGGACGATTTTACAAATTGGCTATCTATTTATACCAACACAGGCACTCCACAAGAAAAATTCACTGGCTGCAGTCAGTGCATTAAGGCTTTTTTTTTCTGAGGCAATAGACACCACCTCTTAGTATTCTGAGGCCCTTAATCACTTATCCCTTGTTTAACACAGCCTTTTGATTGCTTCTAGGTTGTTTTTCATTACCAGTGTTTCTATTAACAATATTAAAGAGCAAGCAATTCACATCAATTGAAGTAACACTGTCTGCTTTACTGCTGTGCATACTTTAGGTGCAAAATTAAAATATTTTGTTGTACAAACCTATGAGTAATAAGTTCTTCCTCAGTTGTTTAGACAAAAGAAATTGTTGCACGAGTTCATCAGAAAACTTGTGATCTTTAATAAACAGGTTCACATAACACTGCAGCACAGCGTTAGATTAAAGGATTGTATGATGAAATAAATTTGATTCACAGAATAACCGAATAAATGTATTAGTTTGGCCTCTAGTTGCTTTTATTTTACATCTTTTCGAGTGAGCCATGAACAGGACAATGAGTGACATCAAACCAAGGGGCAACGACCGGGGCTGTTCAGTGAGGCCAACGTGGAAGTAACTTTAAATTGTAATCCCACCGCTTGGCCGCTGGGAAGCTTTTTTCCCATAGAGATACATTGGACTTCTATCTGAAAATACTAAGCGAATAATTTTTTTTCATGTGTCATCATGGTCTCAAATGTTTTATTTGGACCCTCTAATAAGTAATGTGATGGTCCATCTTTAAATTTTTCCTTTGTTATTAAGATATTACGGCAAATAATCAGACAAATGACTGCCGTGCTGGGGTATGATTGACATGTCGCTGTAGCAGCAGCTCGCCATAGTGACGTCGGACCAATTCAGACCTTTGTATCTTCTATTTATTCAGTATGTTCATAGTTATACATGAGATACTCGACTGTAGCTGTTGGTAAGTGTTTACACTAACAACACTGTGATATGACTTTGTTTGACACTGCATGGTGAAGTTTTACCGCATCAATAACACAGCGGCTAATGTTAGCTCTCCCATGAGTCCCCTGGCATGAACGCGTCATGAGCGCCGCTGCTGTTTGTCCAAATATGGTCACATCCTGTTTTTGGCTCCAAGATGCCAGAGCAGTAGAGAAAACAGAGTGGTGACACTTCCATAGACTCCCATTGTAAAAAAATGGCGGACAAAATTTGGTCCAGCTTCCAGGTTATGGAGATGCCAATAGTTCCAAACAATGGCCGAAGCGCCATTCATCTCTATGGCTCATCAGTAACAATCACAGATAAGTTGACAAAATAACAGCACTTTTTAAACGATTTTTACATTTTCAAGCATTAGCTATCATAAGTATACTCTAAGACATCATCAGTTTTGTATTTTATTTGTGTGAAACGTCAATGTTGATGTAAAAAATTTAATAGCTTAGGGACCTAGCCTAACTGCAAGCTTGGTATTGCAATGGAGGCCACTGTGATAATTTCACTAAAGCTAAATAACTTTTTCTTTGTAACGTGTCATTATGCGTAGTTGTTCGGATTGTTAGGTTTTATGATCATAGTCAGTTATTGGCTACTTTTTTCATTGCTGATTGCGAATTGAAGAAAATTATGGATATGCCAGATGAGTTTCGGATGTTGTAACGTGGCTCATGTAGCAACATCTAGTAACTGCAGTAGTAAAGTTGTAATCATATTTCAAATTATGAAGTGTGTTAACATGGTTTTTGTATGTGTCAGCATTCTATATCTTTAATAAATATTTCTAAAATGTAATATAATGATATCTTCATGCAGCCGTTATGTTTGCTACTTAGTTAGCTAACTAGACTTAGCGAGTTATTGAGGTTTAATCACTATAACTCCATGTTATGGAGTTTCTATTTTAATAATGATCCACATAGAATAGAAATTGAGATATGACGTGGGGCACATTAATAAAATTTGGTTATGAGTGAGTGTTATTGCTTTGCTGAACCTTGAGGTGTTCAGTTAAGTCTGTCAGCTAAACTTGCTTTAAAAAGCTAGATGGCTAACTGTACGTCATGAAGGTCTATCATACATACCAAAGTGCTGAACAGTTGAAAATATACGTGTGTGGTTTATTTTGATATTTACCATGCAATATCGTACTTGCTCCCATAGAGAAACAATGACAGCTTGTGATTTGTTTGGAACTATTGAGGTCTACATGACAGCCCTAGCGGCGACATCAAGGTGTGTCGTAACTCTCTCTCTATGACTCTGCAAGATGCCGTCCAGGAAGTGGCAACTCAATTGGCCTCAAAACGGCCCTCAAGAAACTAATGGGTGAGGTCACGGTGAATTTGTCCAGTAATATACACTCCTGATCAAAATTTTAAGACCAGTTGAAAAATTGCAAGAATGTACATTTTGCACTGTTGGATCTT